>BLKR01005720.1:0-73834 GCA_011170035.1 Teleogryllus occipitalis | reverse complement strand
TTTTTGGTCCGGTTATATAAATATAGAAACGTGTAATTCGTATTAAACCGTGTAGATTTGGACAATATTACAATACTATAGTATTTAATAACTACTATTTCATATTTTTCCAATTATTTGCTTTTGCTTGCCAGCACTATCAGTGTAACTGCGTTGTGGAATGTATACGCCGAACGAACACTCTATTGTTGCTTTAACAAAGCCGAACCCTCTATTGTTGCTTTAGCGAAAACCGCTGCCGGTGGATCGTATATTATTTATTAACTTTTATTATGTTTACTTTCTCTCATACTGCTTACGCAGTTTTCCATTTTCATCCAACTCTCTGTATTTTCGAAAACTGCAAAAGATTAACATCGCAAAAGAAACAGTATTGATGATAGTTTTTTTGTTAACGAAATATGTTCTTCAAAATTAGATCTTTAATTAACTCATGTATATTGTTTTTGAAAATACGAGCAGTTTTGATTAAGTTTGCAAATTTTCAAAATTGTAGTTTCAAATTTCTCGCACTTCTTTTGTCAGAATCTTTGAGAAGTTATCAGGTCGAAACATAATAATGGGAACGCCACCACACGACAATTTGAAATTCTCAGAATAACTTCGCATTGTTGGGTGGTATTTCTGGGTGAATGGAATGTTTTCGATTGTGGAATTTGTTTCGATTGTCGGATTTATATTAGCTTTAAATTAAATTTTCGCGTATAATGCTCTATGATTGGTAGTTTTACAAGGGATGGCTGATATTTGTTAATATAAACATAATTGCACTATTATAATAGTGCGTAGTAGTATATTATAATTTTCTGATGCGAGAAGGTTCATGTTGTTGAAGGTTCGAGAACTAGTGAACCAAACGAGAAGGTTCACTAGTTTGTCGTTTTACAGAAACTCAACAAAATGTTTGAGGTTTAAATTACATGTTTAGAAGTAGAATAGTTTTCACCCGGAGGCGAAGTTATGATGCACATTTAACCTTGTATTAATAATCTGTGAAGGGTAAATAAATAAATCTTAAAACACTCACGATGAATTAAAAAGAGTTGTAAGTTGTGTCGAGTTAATTACAAGCATATATATGTATATTCGGTTACTAATTTTCAATGCGTGCAGTAATCGAAAGAAAACTATACAGCCTCCAGCTACGTGAGAGGTGTTTACGATTTACCTCGATACCCAGAAACTCGAGAAAAATACAATAAAACTTTATTACTGCTATACTTTATTACTTTCCAATGCGCAGGCGTTGAAATTCAAAGAAATATTAGGAGAATGGTCCAGGATTTATTTATAGACAGTCCGTTTTGTTTATATTGTAATATATAACAATATACACAGAACGGGCTGTCTATAAATAAATCCTGGACCATTCTCCTGATAATATAAGTTAAACAGTCTAGGATACTAACCTAAATTCAAAGAAAACTATGCACCCTCCGGCAAAGAAAGATGTGTTTACCTACAATTTCGTCAGACAACCATAATCTCAAGAAAATACAAAAATAATGAAACTATAGAGTAAAGTCTAATGTGGAATACGTCCCCAATGTGAAATACTGAAGTATCGGACCCGTATTGAGCTGTCGTCTCGAGACAAAATTTGGGAATTACTTTAAAGAGGCCCCTGATCAAAGGAAAAATCACAGAATATATAAAGAAAATTGTTGCAGGTTTTAACTGCAAAACAGCTTAAAGCAATGTTGTTACTTCCTGGGTCCCAAATGTGATATACGAACATTGTTTTCTTTTTAAATTTGTTGCGTCGTCGTTGACGCAACGTGTCTCTTTAATCCTTGTTGAGCGCTTTTCTTGGAGTAGTTCTCTGTTACTGAGTAATCATCACTGAATTCGTCAGACAAGCAGAATCTCAAGAAAATACAAAAATAATGAAACTATAGGGTAAAGTCTCCTAATGTGGAATACGTCCCCAATGTGAAATACCGAAGTATCGGACCCGTATTGAGCTGTCGTCTCGAGACAAAATTTGGGACTGAGTAATTACATCATTACTGAGTAATTACTATATTTGTCACGTCTCATCACGTCGCAGTCAGTCAATGCCTTTTATTCCTTCGGTCAGGGGCTCGGCGCCGTTAGATCCCGGGGTTTCTAAACGGTCACCCAACCAGGAACCCGCGACTCTCGAATTCACTTAGCCTCCGTTGCTTTACAGAGCGTAGTAAACGAATTCGGCTAACGGCGCCGGTAATGTAGAATATTTCTAATGTAGAATATTTCGTATTGCTGCTGTATGTAAAATCTACATGATTCTTTTGGCTGTCTGCAGGTATTGTCTGTAATATTAAACCAAATATGTATTTTTGCTTAAATAAACATTGTTCTAGAATTTAGTGGATTTATTATTTGCTAAAAAGAAAAATAATTCCCTCTTCCACTTTAGGAACAGGGCACACCTAATGTAGAATGTAATGTAGACCTTTTTTAATTACGAAATATCGAGAATTTTTAATAGATTTAAGTGAATAATATTAACCACACGAGTTTATAAATAACTAATTTAAGTAATTATCTACACTAGTCTTCAAATTTGCTTTTATTTGTGAGGTTGTAGCAAGCAAGTAAAAGCAAATATTTGAATGCGTTACTTTGTCTACTCTCATTTAGCGCGCAGTCTGAATTCTCATAATCAGTGCGTCACTGCTTACGACACAGCTGACATGCGATAGCAAAGCTCCAAGGAAGAGGTTGCTCGCCATTAAATATTTTCTATTTCGTTTTGCGTTATGGAACAGAACCTATTTTGATATTCTTGGTACGCCAAGAACAGATTTTTAGAATTGAAAGAAAATTAAATAATGTGCATAAAATATCATTATATTACTTTCATTCGATAAATATAATTTAATTACAATGATATAGAATTAAACCAAAATGTTGCGAGGTGTTCGCGTAGAAAGAAATTATTTCTGACGTGACAATATAAGTTAAATATAGGTAGCCAAAACGCGATGATAAATACATCGTCGATTTCTTAAAATATTCTACACATGTCTACATTATCGATTTATCATTGTCATCCTTGGCTACAACAGGCCTTAGCAGATCGGTTCTGCGACGGTTTGGTTCCAAGTAAACCAACTACCGATTTCCTTGGGCGACTGCAGAGAGGTTGCATTGCCCAAAGGCGGCGAGAGGGGAGGGCGGCCAATTCCAGGAAATGTTTCATCCTGCGAAGTTGGACAAAATCGAATGCGATATCGAAGTTACCGTAGGAGATGGTGGAGTGTGGCCTGACCATTCGACACGCTACCTCTGAGAAAGTCGCCGAGTTACAGCCGCCCTACCAGAGATCACATTTGCACTGTGAGGATGCTACGTAATGGAATGCATTTCAGCTCGATAGCAGTATAGAGGTTGCGAATGATTTTTATCCGTTAAAGTTCTTATTTATGATGGTGAATTTGAATTAACTCATTAGAAATAAACCAGAAAAAGTAAGTCGTAGATTGTAACTTTCCCTATAACCTATATTTGCATGATTATATAGTAAATATGCTTCTTAAGTTTAAATTAACACATTATCTTCAATAATCCTTTTCCTTGCGTTACAAATCCGCAAGAAAATAATAATATCCACAACGAAATATTCTAAACTCGCCTCTACGTCAACTTTATGAATATGCCCCGGGTCCCGGTGCCTGGGAAACGCTCCCAGTATTTTTAGCGCTTTCCCGGAAAACCCTCGCCGGACGAGCAGTTCCCTGCGCCGCGCTGCCTCCGAGCCCCACAGGTGCGCATCTCCTGTCGCCCCCGCCCCCTCCGCCACTCCCGCCATGCCGCCCCCGCGCCCGCCGCCACCCCCGCCATCCCGTCCCTGCCCCCGCCAAGGCAGCCCCCGACGCCATCCCCGCCATGTCGCCCCCGCCCCCTCCGCCACTCCCGCCATGCCACCCCCACCGCGCCCGCCGCCACCCCCACCATCCCGTCCCTTCCCCCGCCATACCGCCCCGCCCCCGCCGCCATCCCCGCCATGTCGTCCCCGCGCCCGCCGTCACCCCCGCCATGTCGCTTCGCCCTCGCCATACCCCCCTCCATACCGTCCCCGCTCCTGCCGCCAACCCTACCATGCCGTCCACTCCACCATTCCTACCATGTCACACCGGGAGCGGTAGCTCAGTGCGTCAACTGATGTCACTGCAGTGCCTCTGACCGGGAGGTCCTAGGTTCGAGTCCGGCGGCAAGATTTTCGACACTAGCTTTCCAGCTAGGTCGAATTCAGTCGCTGTCTGGAGGAGAATTCTAGCGACCGGCTGCTCTGATCGGTAGTATTCCGTGGTTTCTCCGATCAACACCAGGCGAATGCCGGAGCAGTACCCTAACAAACGGGCCACGGACCTCGCGCGATCTGTCCTTCCTCTTCCTTGTCCTATCCTCACCCCTTACACACACACTTACACTAACATGCACTACACTACCACATATTCCGGGAGGCCGGTCGGGAGCTTAGAGCTTGTCCCGGCTGGGGCGGTGCCCCGCTGGTGGGAGAGTCCTGGTTAGGGGGAACCCCCACTAGCCGACGGTAGATCGGCGCCGGATCTCGGCATCCAGCGGGGGAAGATCACCGCCATCTCCCGAGAAAAAAACATGCACTACACTAACGGGACTAATGACCAAAGCAGTTGACGCGCCCGGAAACACGAAAAAATCAATAAATCAATCCTACCATGTCATCCCCGGCGCCACTCCCGCCATGCCATCCCCTCGTCCGCCGCCACCCCGCTTTGCCGTTCCGACCCACCTCCATCCCTACCATACCGTCCCCGCCTCGCCACCACATCTACCGTGCCGTCCCCTCCGCCATATCCCTGCCATGCCACCCCCGTCACCACTCCCGCCAGGCCGTTCCCGCGCCCGCCGCCACCCCCACCATTCCGTCCCCGCCTCCGACGCTATCCCTTCCTAGTCGTCCCCCCGCCCGCCGCAATCCCCGTCATGCAGTCCCCGCCCCCGCCAGGACTCCCGCCATGGCATTCCCCGCGCCTGCCGTAATTCCTGCGATGCCGCCCTCGCCCGCAACCCCGCCAAGGCGTCCCAGCTACCCCCGCCATGCCATCCCTGCCCCCGCCGCCATCCTGGCTATGCCGTCCTCTCGCCCGCCGCCGCGCCGCGCTGTCCCCAGTGGCGCGTGCTTCAATTTAATCCGATGCGTCGCCCGGGAGTTCGGCTGCGCGCATCGCCTCTCTGCCTGCGAAACTGCATAATATACTCTGCCCGCTAAACGGCTGGTAGTTTGGGAAAATTAAGATGTGAGCTCGCTCTGCGAATGAGAGTGCGCTTGTCCTGTTTTTATTTCTACGCTATGTCCGGTCATCTCAGAGGATACGCATACGAATGTTTGCGAATCACTAACCAAGAATAACGCATCAGGTCCGGTTTCGAAGGTATTCATATTAAATACGACGAAAAGTCAATAAGTATCTGCACTCAAAGTTTAGAATTGATTATAATAACAGAACAAAATTTACGAAACCATTTTTCAACATAAACACCATGCTTTTCAACGCCCAAACACCAAACTTGGTCAAACATAGCACCAGCTTCCCGATACCCGCAGAAGAAAGGATTTTCGATTGAGCAGGAAGCCATGAATACAATGTTACGTCACTTGCAATTCGGAGGTATTTCTCCGGTCTCTTAAAACATTTTTAAGTGGTCAAAAATATAGTAACTAGACATGACAAGATCCGAACTGATTTCAGGATGCTCTGACACCCCGAAATACAGATTTTGAAGATCTTGGGCGGCAGTATGTGGATGCACTTTCTCTTGTAACAAAAGAATGTCTTTCAACAATCCAACTCAGTGTTTTCTTATCCAGAACCTGGCTATCATACATATAGTTTGCTGCTTTATCAATAGTCATTCATCGGTTATTCAGAATCAGGGCATAGACTTGCGATCAGTAGAGGAAGAGGCTGGACTTATTGCTCTTTTCTCATCTTGCATGCTAGTTTGACAGCTTTTGAATGGTTCAATCCACTGTTTAACACTTCGCCAAGGAAAACCATTGCACCTACACACACACACACACACACACACACACACACACACACACACACACACACACACACACACAGGCACAAAATAAATTTAAGACCACAAATTTAAGAAAAAATTAAGACCACAGAGAACGGATGTCGGGAAGTTCTTTCACAAGTGGTGTCGTGCAGTGTAAGTGTGAAGTGTGGTGTCGTGCAGTGTAGAGCAGAGAAATAATAAAGGAAATGTTTTTAGTGTTAAGCCTGTTTTACACGGTCATTTTTTCATCATTTCCCGTCGATACTGAGTAGACTGGATGTAATTTGTACGAAAAAATGCTGCATGCTTCATTTTTCCGTACAGATTTCATCCAGTTTGACTACGGCGCCCCTAGTGTCACTTTATGGAGCTTTCTTCGATTGCGTGGGTTCTCTGGCAGGAAGTATATATATCTGGTGCGTAGCGTGGGCACGTGTTGTTTAATTTTGAGTGTTGTTTGTGATATTGAGTCTTTGCGTTCAGTGAACCCTCTCGCAAATAAAACCACAATACCTCACTCATCTTTCTACTCCTTACTCTGCGAATTCGTAAATATCTGATCATTCTTCCCGCTAATTTAATTTGTGCCCGTAAATGCGATGTTCAACTGTTAAACTTCCAGCGCTTTTCGCGGCGTTTGGAGGAAGTATTTTCATCACGATTACGTACAGATCAGGAATGACCGTGTAAAACGCTGGAATCACGTTCATCCAGTTTCGGTACGCACAGAACCGAACGTCCTTTTTCCATCCAGTTTCTGTACAGAAAAATGATGAAAAAATGACCGTGTAAAACAGGCGCTATAGTGAAGGGTATTGCAGTGCGGTCTTAATAGTACAAAAGCTCATTGCTGCTTTAGATGATAGACGTTGCTTTCCTTTTTCTTCATGTAATTTAATGTTTTAAGAATCATCAGTTTTTATATTATTATTATTATTATTATTATTATTATCGCATTATTATTACCATTATTACATTACTTGCATGACATTTATTATCTTATTTATGCCACCGGATTACACCCAATTGCAGTTTAAATAATTTTATCTTTATCTATATTGTGTGGAAAGTTTTCTAAGGATTTTAGCTTTTGCTACACATTCAGATCACAAAAATCGGATTAAGAAAGCCTTTTTTTGTGCAAACGGGGAGTGGTGCAGCCATATTTAGGCGCAGCAACTCAAATGAACATTAGCTGATAACGCTAAAACTTACTATAAACAAAGTCAACTATATCATCTTAAGGATGGTAAGTGCCCAAAGGTGTAGAGTCAACGAACAGACGATTACAAAGAAAGTTCAGATATTTATTGACTAACACTTGTATAATTAATAATTCTCTATAGTAAAAAAATATTAGTTATTTTAGCTCTGTAATTTTGTGTAATGTAAACGTGTTTAATACATACAAAAGTCTACAAACTTATGTTTGATATTTGAGACGTATGCATAGATTATAACTTATGGATTATAATCGACAATTTGCAAGCGCATGATCCAACGATGTAGTTTGTATTTTTAAGGACAAAGCAACCGCACTCTTGGGAATGATTTTGTTTTTTATTTTAACTCGAAGAGTGGTAAAAAAATTTTGCCTCGCTTCCTAGCACTTTGAGGTGTCTCCAAACGAAGGGATCCGACGATCGAGGAGGTAAATAACATGAGAGTCCAGAATCAAGAGTCCGTGTGGGAAAAGCGAGCGGGACGGGCGAGGGCTGTGGATGGGACAGGGCATGGCGTGGCGTGGCGTGGCGGGGCAGGATGGGGTTGGGGTGGGGTGGAGTGGGGTAGAGGTTGAGGGTGAGGGGGCGGGAAGGGACGGAGCGGAATGGGGTGGAGCGGGGTGAGGCGGGTGTGGGACGGGGCGGGGTGGAAGGGGGTGTGAGACGGGGAGGGGCGGGGAGGGGCGGAGAGGGACGTCAGTGGCCTGGGTTCGCGGCCGTCCGCCCGAACGGCCGGCGCGAGGCCGCACGCGCACCGCTGGCGTCCAGCACGGTGACCCAGAAGCCACGAGGCGGCGGCGGCGGCGGCGGCGGTGGCAGTGGAGGTGACGATGCTAGTAGTGGTTGTGGTGGCGGGGATAGGGATGACACTGAAGATAGTGGTAGCGATGACGGAAGAAGTGATGGTAATGCTTATGTGGTAGTGGTGGTAGTGGTGGCGCTAGTGGTAGTAATAGTAGTAGTAGTTGTAGTGTTAATAGACTAGTAGTAATAATAGCATCACTAGTAGTAGTAGATCACTAGAAGTAGCCCAGTAGCAGTAGGTAGTCAAGTAGCAGTAGACTACTAGTAGTGGCAGTAGTATTAGATGAGGTAGTAGTATGGTGGAAGCGGTGATGGCGTGAATACGTGGAGGAAGATGATCGTGGTTACTGCTGCGGCGGCAGCGGCGGCACGAAGCCACTACGTCTCGACGCGGCGCGCCATCAGACGTGACTGTACCGCGAGGCGCGGCGTGGCGGCGGGTCGGGACGTCGACGGCGGCGGCGGAGTTGCAGCGTAGCGGTGCGCGCACCGGAGGAGGGGAGTCGTACTTCTCTCTAAATTATCGTCGGCGAGCGGTAGCGAGGCGGTGGCGGCTGCGGCGACAGTGGGCACAGCGCGCGCAGGCGGACGGGAAAACGTGCGTTCATCGGTCAAAGACTAGAGGTGTGTCGTCGTGGCCGCCGCCCCCACCGTCTCCCGAGCAGCAGCAGCAGCGGTAGCAAAGCAGCCGTCCTTCAGGTCCCGGCAGGGCTGCTGTGCGGCGTCGCTCGAGTTAACCGTTACAGAAGACAAAACCGTGCTCTCACGGCGGCGGCGGTGTCGGCTGCGGCGACGGCGTGGCGGCGGCGGCGGCGTGGACGACGTCGAAGACGACAACGAGGGCGACGGCGGCAGCACGGCTCGATCCGGGTCAGAGCCTAGGCGCGGATCAAGCGGGCGGCGACCGCGAGGCGGCGGCGGCGGCGGCGGCGGCGGCGGCGGCGGCGGCGGCGGCGGCGGCGGCGGCGCGGCGGCGCGGCGGCTGTGGCGGCGGTAGTGGTGGCGGCGGCGGCGGCGGCAGATCCACCCGGTGAAGGAGACAAGCTCGGCCGTGTGCAGCGGCGGCGGCGACGGCAGCGCTGACGCAACGGGCGTCGGATGCCGCAACGGGCGAGATACGATCGGGCATAAGGCGAGCGGCAGCGACGGCCTTACGGTCGACTCCCGGCTTGGCCGCCATGGTCGCCTTTGCTGCTGCTTTCGCCGTTGCTGTATCACTAACATTTCCTTCACCAAGCCCTTGAAGGCGACACCATTTTCACTTGCTATGTCACCTTGAATGTATCACCTGGCTTGCTGTGTCTTCTTGTTTTAGTCATCATTTTCACTGTTGTTTCCGTTTCGCATTGCGACAGTGTGGCACATAGTCTCCTGCGATCTTTTTATCTATCTTTGCCCTCAATTCGACGCCACAATTTTTGTTCTTTGTTGTTGGCGTGGCTGTTGCCATCATCACAAGAATCCATCACCTCAAGGGCTGCAAACTCGGAGAGCCGTTCCTACCAATGGAGTAACAGTGGTGTGGTGTAATGTAACTCGAGTCTAGATTGTAGTTGGAATCCAATACACGCCCAAAAAATGATTTTTTTAAAAGTAAGTTAATGAAATCGAAATAAAGACTACAGATTTATAGCGAAATACTGAGACAGTCATTAAATTTTGGCTCGCAGTAGATGTATCATGATGTGATGAGAAATCAGTGTAAGCTTCAAGACGATGGCACCAGTTACCTGTCTGACACTTGAATACATAATATTCGTATAAATGCTTATCTTCTTACTTTAATGTGAATGTAAAGAATATTCCTTTGAAGTATAAAATATAGGAATACATTTTACATGAAAGCAGCTTTGTATGAGAATCTTCATATTCATCCGAAAATGAACAATAATATTACTGATCAATAATAGACGCCGTATACAAATTTAAAGAAAAAGAGGCAAGCTTGACGTTTTTTAATACAAGAAAAAAATGAAATAAAATCTCTCAAAAGGAAAAGTATAAAACGCGCATGTCAATTATCATCCATTCCAATCTATTATTCTTCATTTGGGCAGCCCTTACCAAGACTTTTATCGTAAGATTCCCATAAACTAAAGAAATCGGCCGTAAAATATCCTGTGCTCGTTTGATCGATGGCGCCAGTTCCCCAGGTATGGTTAGAGGGATTCACGTGCTCTCCGATTATGCAACCCGTGAACAAATGTGTTTGAAGGAATGCCTATTTGACAGGCAAATTAACGTGAAGCTATTATGAAGTTTTAAGGAATTTTATTGGAAAATTAAAAATGAGCGAAACAGTTATGTATTGAAGCGCATGTAGTGGGTAATTTAATACTTCAGATTTGTACAATATGCAGTTCATATATCACGTTATGACTACGAATATTAATGGTCAGGGTGACCAATTCTTTGAACAAATTTAATCATTAAAATACATTTGTTACTCAGTACTATGGTCACAACATGGATTTCTTTATTGTTGTGGAACATGTTTCCAAGCGTAATAGCGTTTAAAAAACGTGACACGGTGGTGAGAATTATAAACATTAATGTGGTTACGAACTAATTAAAAAATAATTGCTAATTATCATTTAAAACTTTGGATCTGAATATAACTGAATTTCGGACTAGACTTTTCTTAATCGATTTGTAAAATTGCAGTTCGTAGTAAATTATAGCTTTGAGGGAATGGGGAGGGAAATAAAGGACTGAAGAATCATAGGAGTTCGGCATGATCTTCTGAACAGCTTGTTCGTCATGATCTTCTTTCAAAAATGTATGTTGATAAAAATAAAGTAAATTTAAATCATTTTAACATACAACTCACTATTCGCTTCATACTGAATACAAAAGCAAGCCGTCTGTGAATAGCTAGATCCTAGTTTTGTTAGATTAAACATGTTTGCTAATTGGCCTCTATTCTTTCTTTTCAATGAAAACGAATTGTACGGATGTAGATGATAATACATGAAAATACAGAAAATACATTATCAATAAACAATGAAAGAAAATGGCAAACAAGCATGTTGAATCATTAAAAAAGTAATTAAATAATTTGTGTTAGCATTCCCCAACATATCACATGTGGATAATGAGATATTCAAGAGAGATTTTCCACGTCACTCTGTACTCATAATGTACCATCATTTGCTAATCTAATTTAAGAGATGAAATAATGTCACTGAGATATGGTTCTCTCGTCTAAATAAACTGAAATAATAAACAACAACAAAAGCAGCAGCAGCAGCAAATATTTTGAGATATTCCATCCAATCACAAATTTCGAAAATGTTGCAATACATTACAATTATCATCCAGAATATTTCTAATTCGAACAAATTGTGAGTAGCCTATCTTTTAGAAGAAACAAAAGCTTCTCCAAGGCCAAACAATTGGACTCATCTTAATAATTCACTTAAAACTTATAATAGAGAGTGATATATGCGCAATTCATAACACATTATCCATACTGAACGATAATATACAAGTACTCTTCAATACTTAGTTCAAGATAGTGAGCCCCATAGAAAAGTAAATTACAATACGATAAAAAAAGGGAGGCCACTAAAAATATATTCCCACATAAGGAAATAGAACCATCAGAACCTTTAACTTGCAATGTACGTTGCATGCTATGATATCTCTAGAACATTTTGCCGCGAAGCACAAAAAGCGTATTGGTCATGCACACATTAGAAAAAAACAACTCAACATTAGCGTTTGCGTCACCAACATTCTTGAGCACTTTAAATGCAAGAAAGTGAAGTACCATTGACGAGATGGTATGATTAAAGAAATATTTGTAATTGACTTAATGGAATTCCTTATTGCATAAAAGCAAAATTGTATTAAGTATAGCTCTTCTTGTAGTTGTTGATGAAGTTTTCTTTGCTATTTTAAGCGCTCAGCGTTCCTGCAAAATGAAAGCGCTCTCAAATTTCTGTTAACCTTCTGTCTAGAGACGGTGAGTGGACGTTGAGCATAACTCAAATCCTAAAATTACTGAGAAAACGTTACCTACATCGTTATAATGTACTAAATATACTTTTTAATATGCCTATAAAATATCGTAATTCACATACTCGAATACTTAAGCTTCTGATATATGTTGTTTACATTTATGAAGCAAAGTCAAGTTCCTGTACTGATGTTTCATTACAATGGAGCTTTACGAATCAATACTTACTCTACAACAATAATTAATACTTACTGCCATGCCTAAAATATTTATTAGTTACAAATGTGTCAGAACTCCCGAAAGCCGTACTACCCTGATCTGAGCAAGAGAAACTCCATAAGTTTGTAACAGCAAAGTTACCTTATATGTATAATATTGTTGTTACTGTTCGATCACTAAAAGAATTAATACAACGTAGAAGTTCTTGAATTTTGATTTAATTGAAGACAAGACAAAGAACTCTTAGTTTTAATATCAGAACTTATGAAGTTTGCTATTAGTATTAAAATGAATTACATGATGCATAAAGAAGCAAACAGACCTAGTCATTCTTTACTTACGTTCTTTAGCTATGCTCTCTACCTTTACGATTTACGGTATTCATGCATTAAACATATAGGCATTTGACGTAATTTATTTAATTACTTATTCTGCGGTGATTATTCATTGTGACGGTAACTGTCTTTCGGGTTGCATTCAGGAGGGCAAGATTCCACGTGCATCACAATTTTCATCGGATTATGGCATGTTAACAAGATCTAAAATCAATTTATTTTAGATTAAATTCTTTATTCAGGTTTGATGAATACCTCAATTTTAGATTTCTGAATAATTCTTACTTTTCCATAGCTCATCTGAGGAGATGTTTACGACGAAACATACCGGCTTAGGTGGCTCAGGGCATCAATTGACATAATTGCAGGGTCTCTGAGCGAAAGAACCTAGGGTTCGAGTCCTGGCGGTGACAGGATTTTCGTCACTAGCTACACAAGTAAGTCGAATTCAGCCGTTGCCTGATGAGATTTCTAGCGGCCGGCTGCTTTGATCGGTAATTTTCCGTGGTTTCTCCGATCAACACAATGCGATTGCTGGAGCAGTACCCTAATAAACGGGCCATGGAACGCGCGTGGTCTTTCCTTCCTCTTCCTTGCCCCATCCTCACTCCTTACTTACACACACATACATAGTACACTACATTACCACACATGCCAGGAGACTTGTCGGGAGGTTAGAGCTTGTCCCGGCTGAGGCAGTCTCTCTCTGGAGGGGGAAAAACCCCGCACACCGATTGTAAGTCGGCACCGTATATTGCCATTAAGTGAAAGAAGAACATCGCCACTTCCCGCGATAAAACATACCCTACACTTACGAAACTATTTACCTAATCAGTTGACACGTCCGGAGTCACTAATCAATCAATGAATTAGTCAAAAGGTTAATAAAGTAATCAACCACAGAGCGCGATATTCCCACTCGCACCCTTGCCACCCATTTCCTTTACACACACACACACACACACACACACACAAACACACACACGCACACATACACTTCCCACACCTTCAAACAAGCATTTATGTATCCTACAGCATCACACGTGTTTGTTGGCCAATCAAGGTCTTTGAGCTTGTCCCGGCTCAGGCGGAGCCTGGACGAGAGGAAACCCCGCCAGCCGAAGTGCAGGTGGGCGTCCGATCACATGTTCCAGCTGGGGTGGAACACCGACATTTACACATTCGCAACTAATGATCTAAGTAGTTGACCCGCCCGGAATCAATAAATACTCTTATTGACGAAGTAAATGTCATCTATTATACGTATTACTGGTTTCTAAAGCGCGCAGAAATGCAAAGAAAACTATACAACGTCTGGCTATTTGAGAAGTGTCTATAGTTTCATTAGATACGAAGTAGAGTATCCAAAAAAAGTTCGATTTTCACTTGAAAATGCAAATATTCTATTATGTTATTCCGCCTATTCTCATACTGCGCATTCATATTGAATTCCGAAACTAAATTCGTCACTGTTGACGAAACGTCTGACGTCTTGCGACAGCAAAGCTCCAAGGAAGAAGGCATTAAACACTTGTCATTCATGTGTTGTGTTATGAAACAGCTACTTTTTATATTCTTGATAGGAACAGAAATGTTGTTCTGTGTATCTGTATACACTATAGTATGCTATTGCAGAAGCCGTTAAGACTGTTTTTGTTAAAATATTTAATTTATAGCGGTGTTATGCAAAATATATTATTTGTTGTCCTTGAGCAATGTGCCTACTACTTTTTGAATAACCGTAGTGCGTGGTTTTGTTCAACAGCATTTTTGTTGGAGCAGGCTCCTAGAACATCATTATTAATGATGTCAAACGTAGGCTCTATCCCCTTTCGAAGCAGTGCGCAGCGGTGATCAGTATTCGCGCGAGCGTCGCGTGGTGGGCCATTAGGTTAGCATTCGCTCGGCGCACACGAGGAACGCACTGCGGCGCGTCGCATCGCGGCGGCTGCCAAGGAGAAACGCTTAGTGCGCCCTCGCGCGCGCGCGCCAGACGCCTCGCCTCGCCTCGCCTGCTCTACTCCTACTCTTTCCCTGCTCTCCGTCTGCTGTCTGCTCTCCGTCTGCTGTGTCTGCTCTCCGCCTCCTCTCCGCCTCCTCTTCGCCTCCTCTCCGCCTCCTCTCCGTCTCCTCTCCGTCTCCTCTACGTCTCCTCTCCGCCTCCTCTCCGCCTCCTCTCCGCTTCCTCTCCGCCTCCTCTCCGTCTCCTCTACGTCTCCTCTCCGCCTCCTCTCCGCCTCTTCTCCGCCTCCTCTCCGTATGCTCTCCGCCGGCTCTCCACTTCTGCCCTACGCTTGCTCTCCGCCTTCTCTTCACCGGCTCTGCGCTTGCTCTCCGTCTGCTCTCCTCTTGCTCTTCGTCTCCTTTCCGTCTTATCTCCGTCTGCTGTATGTGCTCTCCGCCTGCTCTCCGCCCTGCTCTCCGCCCTGCTCTCCGCCCTGCTCTCCGCCCTGCTCTCCGCCCTGCTCTCCGCCCTGCTCTCCGCCCTGCTCTTCACCCTGCTCTTCACCCTGCTTTCCGCCCTGCTCTCCGCCCTGCTCTCCGCCCTGCTCTCCACCCTGCTCTCCGCCCTTCTCTCCGCCCTGCTCTCCGCCCTGCTCTCCGCCCTTCTCTCCGCCCTGCTCTCCGCCCTGCTCTCCGCCCTGCTCTCCGCCCTGCTCTCCGCCCTGCTCTCCGCCCTGCTCTCCGCCCTGCTGTCCGCCCTGCTCTCCGCCCTGCTCTCCGCCCTGCTCTTCACCCTGCTCTCCGCTCTGCTTTCCGCAGTCCGCGTTCTTCCGCTTGATCTCCGCCTGCTTTCCATCTGCTCTCTACCTGCGCACAACTACTCTCCGCCTTCTTTGTGCTGCTTTAATCCATCCTCATGTCGATTTTATTACTGGGATCGGTGGCTCAATGCATCAACTGATGTCACTGCACTGCCTCTGACCGGAAGGTTCTAAGTTCGAGTCCGGATGGCGGCAGGATTTTCGACACTAGCTTTCCAGCTAGGTCGAATTCAGTCGGTCTGGAGGAGATTTCTAGCGGCCAGCTGCTCTGATCGGTAGTTTTCCGTGGTTTCTCCGATCAACACCAGGCGCATGCCGGAGCAGTTCCCTAACATACGAGCCACGGACTGCACGCGATCTTTCCTTCCTCTTCTTTGTCCTACCCTCACGCCTTAAACACACACCTACACTAACATGCACTACGCTACCACACACGCCGCGACACCGGTCGGAGACTTAGAATTTGTCCGGGCTGGGGCGGTGCCCCGCTGATGGAAGACACATTGTTGGGGAAAACTCCGTTAGCCGACGGTAAGTCGGCGCCGGATCTCGATATTTAGCGGGGAAGGCCAGCGTCAGCTCTCCCGAGCAAAAGCACACACTACACTTACGAGGATTAATGACCTTAGTAGTTGGCGCGCCAGGAATCAATAACAATCAATCAATCAATCGATCTTATTCTGAAAGTAATTATTCCAGGAATATGCGTGATATAAGGAAGTCATCCCAAGCTTTTATTAATAAATCTGAAGTTTTGTTTACCATGCCATCAACTACCAAGGAAGACTTTTTGGATAATCAATAACATTTTGGAAGGTTCCCTCAAGATTTGCAATATGTCAGAAACGCTGGAAGTTGAGGTCGAGTGAGGAGCTACTTTCACCTTTAAAACAATGATCTCCGCCTACCCGGTTCCACCGCCGCTGCGCTTTGCCTCAAACAACCTGGACGGAAGTCTCGTAGTGTCATCGCGCCCGACTACTATCCAGGTTCTCCAGAAGACACACGCGAGGTACAAATATCGTGCTGCTTTGGCGAATTAACACAAAAAAATTGGGCTCGTCCTTGTTAAATGTTTTTGAAATGTAGTTTATCATTTTGAATCTCTGTATTGCTTCGTTTGTATACTTTTACTTCAGTGGTATTCGTGAAAATACAGGTTATACTACAGTACATAAATAAAATTATTACATGCCATCATTAGATTCGTAGATGATGAAGCGCCCTTAAACCGGAATAATAATAATAATAATAATAATAATAATAATAATAATTAGATAATTTTATTTCCAGGTAATTGAGATGACAGAATGATATGTTAATTCAACCTTTAATCTTTTTTCAATGCAATTTTGTTAATTAATGACATAATCTGCATTAGAAATATCCAAATGTTACTGTGTGTTTTTTAGTTTCTGTCTCCAAATTATTATATTATTTATTACTTACATATTACTTATGTATTATGAACTCAAAAATATTACTGCAATAATAAACTTAAGTTCATCTTCGTAAATCACGTGTGGACAGCAAATGCAAAGGGCTGCAAATGGATATATTTGAAGTAGGTTATAAGATGTCAAAATTCTAATATTTAATTTTTCAGAATGACTTGTTATTGACAAATTACATTTTTGATTAAACTATTTTTTAACCAAAACGTGAATTTATCGTTAGGTCTCTAGAATTTGGCATTATTTCAATATTTGTTCTTATTTGTGTGTCAAAGATTATGAAAAAATAGAATTGATTGACATTTTTGCTAGCGCATTCCCTCTATGTAACATAAAATCTGCTTTGTTCTTCGGTTGTAATGGTATTGGTTCCAAATTACGTTTCCAGGAAGTTGTAAATTTGATTCGAAGAGTTTCAAAAACCTCAAGGTATCACTGGAGGATAATTTAGTGGGAAAATGTATTCAGAAACCTAACAATATTACCTTACAAATATCAGCGCTGATAGTAGAGATATCGCTCACTTGTCCATTAATTTTAGCTGTTACTTCGTACTTTTGTGTAGCCAATGAAAGTTGGAAGTTTGCAATTGTTACCAAGGATGCTGCTTGAGGTATTTTAATTCACTGTTACAGGTGAACACCCTGAGAACGACCCAGTTATACGAGAAGAAGAAATGTATAACAAGCGAGGGGGAATGATATTTTCTATTCTTCACTTCTATGGGAAAATGTTTTTACTCCATAAGTCTTAAGGAAACCTTTACCACATCTTGCACGGCATACATGTTTATAAAGAAATCTCGACGCAAAAGTCATGCAATGGCTCATACAAATTGCATGAACAACTTCCTGCATATACAAGTCTGGCGACATCCTGTATGCAGCTGTTAGGGTTCAGACATGATCGGTGGCGCTGCTCAGGGAATATCGTATTTCTGCAAGAGGTTCAGTCGCGGTTGACAGTGTCTTCTTTTTCACTGCGTTTAACACGCAACAAAATGAAAAAATTAAAATACATGATCTCAATAGCCAAAAGAGCGGAGTCTGTTAACTGTATTAGGCGAATATGGTTTTTCATTGTTTGCATCTTCATTTGTGGGTAATGTAAAGTGAAATCCAAGGAATTGCAAAATCGGGGTTGTTACATTAGTATTAATTAAACTAATATTAAAAATAATAATAATAATAATAATAATACTATTCCGCGTATTTCTATGATATAAAACGATAATTTCCTGTTAGTAGAAATACACGATCAATACATATCATTATGAAAATATTGACTAATTGTGACAGAAATCGGCGATATTTCGACAGAATAACTCCTACTGTGAGCCCCTGAATTGTGGAAAATGGCGTAATCTTTGATCCCGGTGAATAAGCTAATAAGTAAAAACAAATTACAGGAGAGCAAAAAAACTTTCAACTGAAGTAAATCAGGGATTAATAATATTCAAACGTAGGTAACATTCAAACGATACTGTTTGTATGTAGGTTTTGTTTGAATATCATTAGTCCCTGATTTGCAGCACTTGTTTAAAGTTTTTTTGCTCACCAGTAAAATTAAGTTCTTTTGACTTATCAGCCTATTTACAGGGGGTCAAATAAATAAATCGAGAAAGTATGTGCTGTTTTAGCATCGCTTGTTTCTTTAAATGAAAGGTAGAACAGCCCCAGATTTGTTATGACTTGCTCTTATTAACTGATTTTATAGTATAAACCCTAAATTTTAAATAATATCTTGAAATTAATAGAATAAACGCTTACCTATCGTTATTTGTTCATTCGTTTAGTTGCTCGATTTGTAATGAATGTTTTTAAATGCGAAAATCAGTGAGTGTATATAAACGTGATGTCCAGCGATTGTCTGACACACATGTCTCTTTTTGCTTATTAATTACGAGTGTGATATAATACGTTCTGAAGTTAAGATGGACAGTAAGATTTTCTGATGAAGGCCTCTGCACCAACAATGTACATGTTCAGCTCTTCGTAAATGCATAACATTTTAATTACATTTTCAGAAACATGTAAACCTCTTTCATTTCATTATTCTTTAAGAATAGATTGGGAATAACACGAGTATGTAACAATATTTTTAGGATATGTTGTTTTCCATATAGTAAATGTGCAGTATTTTTCTTTTGTTTCAACAGAACTTCCTTGTATAATGTAATTATATGGGTTTATTTTGTCTTTATACTTAAAACTAGCGTGCCCGTGCGAGAACTCTCGCATGTTATACCCCCACCCTCGTCCCCATCCTTCCATTTCCATATTAAGCCCATATTATATCTTTTTCTTCAAGACTCTCCTATTTTCCATCACTTGTTCTTTAAGTCTCCTTGGAGTTGTACTAACTGAACGTAATTTTACATACTAACATTACAACACACCATTGCCAATAGAAACTATTCTTATTTAACTTTATTGCCGAACAGAGAGGTATACCCGTGCAATTCCATTGCATATAATATCAAGTAATTAGTCTGATTTCACATACAGTTGCCCATTCTGCGCGATTCTGAACAGGTGGAGTACATTAGAGATACAGCGCAACGTACGTACAATACAATGCATATCCTGCAAATATGTAATAGAATGTCCAAGAAGATCTCATCCCGTAGATTACTGTGTGGAAAAAACGTATAGTTAGCAAAGCGAAGAGAGCGAGTTTTTAAATAGGGTTTTAAAATGCAAAGGTTAGTGAGTGTATATAAGAACAATATCAATGAATCGTTTCAAACATGTATCTTTCATTAAAAGCTGAGGTACAATAAGTATACATGACACATTACGTTTTTGATTTAAGGTGGATAGTAGTTGGCTGCTTTAGCCCACGTCAACATACACGTCCAGATCTTGCTAATATTATAAAACATTTCAATTACATTTTCAGAAACAAGTTGAAATGTATTCTCAAGGAATATTTATTTATTGTTCCAGATTTTATAAACCTCCCTCATTTCATCAGTCTTAGAGATTTGTACTGAACAATTTGAAACAATCTTTTCGGGGATTTCGATTTTCCGTATAGTGTACACGTTGAATTTTCCAGAAGCAACGTTTCTACGTTTCTTCCTGTTGGGTGATATAATTGCAATGGCTCAGTATTTAATACAATATCCTTCAGCTCTTTGCTGTCACCCATAAAAAATAGAGCAATGGGTCTCGTATGATCTAAAACTAGCACGAGTGGAAATAAAATTATGGAATCTTTGAGTTCTCGGCGAATAGGAACACCTGTGATCCTAAGTTTAATACGTGTAAGGGCGGGACCCCAATATATTATTTTGAATTAGCTGAAGGAATCGGAAATAGCCGGATATTGATTTCTGCTCCGCCCTGCCCCACCTCGAACGGGCTGCAACCCCCTGCCAACCCCTAGCAACAAGGACACCAACCGGCGATAGTGCCTTCTTAAATCTGAGATTCCAGTTGCACAAATTTCGGATCACCTACACTTTGGAGTTCACTAATCTCCTTATTTTTTATAAATGTGATCGTTATTCTTACATGTTCTTCTTAAATGTGATAGTTTCGGCTTCTTAAATGTGATCGTTCAGAATTTGGAAGCATTTACTCTAGGTGTTATCATAGAACACACATGAATACATACATTCATTTTTAAACAGTAAGATTGTTTCGTCTCTTTCTTCTTCATATTAATATAATAATTATAATTATAACTATAATAATAATAATAATAATAATTATTATTATTATTATTATTATTATTATTATTATTAATGGTGCCGTATACTCTTATTCCATAGGAAAATATTACAAGCGTTTGAAAGATTTGTGAAAGCAATATGAAGCATGTTACTTCTAACAGTAGGAAACAAGGATATTATCATTTTGTCTGGTATTGGCGTTAATATTATATTATGTCAAGTGACTAGAAAAATATATTTCGTACATGTAATGTTGGAAACATATAAAGGTGGTGAATAACTTCATGCTAATAAGAAAATATTGCTTAATATGCAGCATAATTGGACTTATATTTTGAAACGTGATTTTATTTTGATTATCGTTTTCCCGATGAGGCCCTTGCCAAGTAAGACATAAAATATGTGCTGTCGATAATTCAGTGAAAAATATGTATTACCCAATGTTATATTTCAATTGAACTTCAAGGCAATATGTAAGAAGTTTCGTGGTAAAAGCAAATCTTATATAAATGTATTGTAAAAACGTCGTTAAACATTGTGTGTAAATATTGTAAAACAACGTGGGATAACACTATCTTGGTTCGTAATTGTAACTCACTGATGACGTATTGATTTTGCCAATTGTGAGCATGTCTTGTCTGTTTCACCCATTCTCCGTCCTGCTTTTTAAAAGTCGAGTTTCTGAAGTTTCTGTGAGTATAATGCCATTTGCAATGACCGCGAGGCACGCTGTATACCATATATTAATAGTTGTACAATTTTGTAGAATTTCTTGACACAAGTGCTGCATATTCTTATTTTGACCTCCAGGTCTATTTGTCGTGTCGCTAAAATGGTTAAAACACACTTGATGTATTAAAGAAAAGAGGTCAGAAATGACCTGAAAGGGAATGAACATCTCGAAAATTTGACCTCTAAACATGTCTTTAGCAGGTCCATTTGTACAATACGTGATTTGTGAAGCATGTGATTCTATTTGATTCAAGTCCCGAAGATGTAGGAGTCCTTCACGCATTGTGTATACATATATCATTAACGTAATGTGTTCCTCGCATGGCATTTCAATAACGTCCAGGCGCCAAGCACTGTGACCTTCCACGAAGCAATAACCGCGACGGAACCGGAAGACGCGGGGAGGGGCAGGCGGGGCAGGGTTGGGCGGGGCGGGGCAGGGGGAGGGGCGAGGCGAGGCGGAGCCGGGAGAAGAGCGGGGATCCCTCTCGCGTTCGCCTGGAGTGCAGCGCCCGAGGAAGGGAGGGGAGCGGGTAATGCATCTGTCGTTAAAATCGCATTAAGAAGCCGGCAGCCTATAGCCGCGTAATGTGCAAATTATGCACCGGGTTATGATTAGCCATTCAGGGAAAATATAATTGTGCGCGGCGCGATCCGAGCGGCGGTATAATGACAGGACGCGGCAACGACGATGGCGGTGGAGGCTGCAACGGCGGTGGCGGTGGCGACGGTGGTTGCAGCGGCGGATGCAGTGATGGTTGTACGTTTGTTGTAAGACGGAGGTGAATGTAATGGTGGTACTAAGTGTTAGAGGCACCAAAGAATGTGATGGCATTGGTAGCATTGGATGCTCTGTCGTTGGTGGTAAAGATGATTGCAGGCGCCCTAAGATGATTTTGTTGGTGGTTTGGATAATGAGGATACTGACATTGGTAGTGGTTGTTAGTTGTTTGTTAGTGATTATGTTGGTAGTTAGTTGTTCTGTTGGTTGGTTGTTAATGAACTACTGAGGTCATTAGTTCCGTAAGTGTAGTGCATGTTTTCTCTCGGGAGGTGGCAGTGTTCTTTCCTCGCTGGATGGCGAGATCCGGCGCCGACCCAACGTCGGCTAGCGGGATTTTCGCTAACCAGGTATCTCCCACCAGCGGATCACCGCCCCAGCCGGGAGCGCCTTTAAGCTCCCGATCGTTCTCCCGGCATGTGTGATAGTGTAGTACATGTTAGTGTGTGTGTGTGTGTGTGTGTGTGTGTGTGTGTGTGTGTGTGTGTGTGTAAGGGGTTAGGATAGGACCAGGAAGAGGTAGGAAAGATTACGCGCGGTCCGTGGCCCGTTTGTTAGGGTACTACTCCGGCATTCGTCTGGTGTTGATCGACTCGACTCGAACCTAGGACCTCCCGGTCAGAGGCACTGAAGTAAGATCAGTTGATGCTTTCTCTCGGTGGTAGGGGTGGTGGAAGTGGAACTGTGGTTGTGATGGTGGTGATGGTAGTGGGTGTGGAGGGGGTGATGAGCGGAGGGCGGGCGACATCCGATATCGTAATGTTCAGCCCCGAGAGCCTTCAGGTGAAGTGGCGGTTGGCAGCGCACGTGATACTAGATGAAGGAGTCACAAATGTCAGTACGCGAAAATTGTGAGGATGGTTGATATTTAAAATGCGGGTACTTGGTATTGAACTTTTTAAGGCATTGAAAGGGGTGTTGCTTCTTCGTATACAGTAAACGTGATTGCATATGGCACACGGCACACCTACATTTGCCTTTTACTCTATTCTAGTAAACATTTTTCTATTTTGAATCACATAAAAATAGTAAAATCTAACATTGGTATAAAAGCGAACATCTTTGTCTAGAGCGTACACACGTTACCTGCAATTTCAGTGAAACTGTTTGAAAAATTACGAATATTAAAAAATTATATTACTTCAAGCCTCTGGGATGGCTCATGGTCAGCGTACTAGCTTTTCGTGCAATGGTCCCCGGGTTCGATTCCCGGTCGAGGCCAAAATATCGTTGTAGCTTTCCTTTAAAATCGTCCCAGTTTCTGTAGCTGTGTGACGAAAGAAAGCTCGAGCAGGCGGATGTTGTTAGTTACGGTGAAGAGAATACGTCGTGTTCGCCTCATGTCGCTCTTACTGCCAAGCATGGGAATTTAACTAGGCACAGGGGAGAGGGACACCAGTAGCTGGCCGGTGAAGTCGGACTACCGACCCAAAACGCCAAATACAGACATATTACTATGGTAAATGACACATGAAGTTAACTACTAGAAAACTATTAACAGAAAACTAAATGCTGACCTACCGAAAAATATACGAAAATTTACATCATATAGTCCAATTACCGCTCTTAGCTCTACTGCATGTTGCGTATGACTAAGAATTCTAAAAAATTAATTTTAAGATCAATAACATGCATACTCACAACACACGTTAATGCTTGATGTAGACAGGCTATGAAGGTAGGTAGATAACAGGGATATAAATGCACACATTTTTTAAATACAAATTATGGGAGTGAGTGGTCTTTCGTAGAGCGAAGCGTTTCTCACAACCTGGCACTCATCCGAGGTCGTTATCTGCCATTTCAAATTAGTCCCAGAACCTAAATTTAGAGTTTACTTTGGAACATTAATTACGAAATAAATGACACGACTTTTATGAAAGTGCGACTAGAGCCCTAAAAATAAGGAGAGCTTGTTTCAAGTAAACATGTTTCGAGGGACTACAGAATAAGTCAAAGGTAATAAATACAAAAGTTCTACTGGACAGCTACTCTGATCGGCACGTTTCACGGTTACTCTGATCAATATTATCAGGCAAATGTCGAAGCAGTACCCTGACAAACAAACCGCGCACAATCTTTCCTTCCACTTTCCTATCCTCACCCCTTACACACACACGCGCGCGCGCACACACACACACACACACACACACACACACACACACACACACACACACACACACACACACACACGTACACTATACTACCACACATGTGGGGAGACAAGTCGGAAAGTTAGCGCTTGTTCTGGCTGGAGCGGTGCCTCGCTGGCAAAGATACCTGGGGAATGGTAGGCAATCCCCCGCAAGCTGACACCGGGAGCGGTAACTCAGTGCATCAACTGATGTCACTCCAGCGCCTCTGACCGGGAGTCCCTAGGTTCGAATCCTGACGGCCGCAGCATTTTCCACACTAGCTTTTCAGTTAGGTCGAATTCAGTCGCTGTCTAGAGGAGAATTCTAGCAGCCAGCTGGTCTGATCGGTAGTTTTCCGTGGTTTCTCCGAACAACACCAGGCGAATGCCGGAGCAGTACTCTGCCAAACGGGCTACGGACCGCGCGCGATCTCTCCTTCCTCTTCCTTGTCCTATCCTCTCCCCTTACACACCACTTTCACTAACATGCACTACACTACTACATATTCCGGGAGACTGGTCGGGAGCTTAGAGCTTGTCCCGGCTGGGGTGGTGCCCCGCTGGTAGGAGTGTCCTGGTTAGGGGGAAACCCCACTAGCCGACGGTAGGTCGGCGCCGGATCTCGGCATCCAGCGGGGGCAGATCACCGCCATCTCTCGAGAAAAAACATGCACTTCACTAACGGGACTAATAACCAAAGCAGTTGACGCGCCCGGAAACACGAAAAAATCAATCAATCAAATTAATAAAACCCGCAAGCTGACGTTTAGATCGGCGCCGGATTTCACGTTCTAGCAGTGTACACCGCCACCTTCCGCGATACAACATAAACTACACTTACGAGAATAATAGCTATAGCAGTTGATATACAGGGAAAATACACAATTATCAATCAATTATGATTTGAATCGTTATAAAATGAAAAAGCATGCGATCTAAAAAATAATTCCAAATATCACAAAGAAAATATTTTTGAATCGAGAATATTGAAGCATATAAAGCGAGTTTTCTTAACTTTGAAGAGTGTCTTTAAATGCAATGATTAGCGAATGTATACATGTTTAAACCAGTGAATAGTGATTGGATAGTCACAGAATTTGCAAACCTCTCTCATTTCATTTGTCTTAGAGAATAAATGCTGAACGATACAACGTTTCTAAATTTGCATTACCTTGTCAAATTAAGGTGGACATGAGGTATTCATGCTATCGTCCCCTAAAAGGCACAAGTCCAGATCTTTGTAAATAAAAAGCATTTCAATTACATTTTCAGAGAGTAAATACTAAATGACAGGAAACAATGGTTTTGGAATTTTCGAATTTCTGTATAGTGGTGAATACGTAGAACTTTTTAAACTTTTTTTAAGCTAACTTAACTAAACTAAGCTAAAGATATTCCTTTAGCTCGGTATGATTGTGAAGGTTCAGCTAGTTCAAATTTATTTAGAAATGTCTTACCCCACAAATCTTAATGTATGGATTTCTTTCTCAATACAAATTATTTGTGAATTAAACAGCGTTAACACGACCAACCCATAAAGATGTAAAACTTGCGCATGACGCTATCTACGACTAGACAGATAAGCATCACTCTTTTGATTTTCAGAATGCATCCAAACGATGTTTGCATTTTTCTGAACTTTGGAGGCAAAAATTCCTGTATAATACTAATAATAAATATTACTATTCTTATGCAAATTTTTATGAATATAAAAATATTGTATTTAATTATTAATTTTTTTCTATTTTAATTTTCTTGCTAGCAATATCAACAATGCTAATTGGCACAATGTGTATCCCATACGAATTAGCGGTCATTGTTGCCTGTAACCCATTGTTGCAATGCCGCACTGATAGCAGAAAGCGATAATGACTGCTGCCCTTTCTTTCGCATTCATATAAATAGTTTTATTTACGGCTAATCGTACATCGTAATAAATATCGTACATCGTTGGTATTCGCGTAATTTTGCATGATTTGCATAAACTCGCGTACTTTTCACGCAATTTTGTTTGAAAATACCGTGAGAGTACGTGCTGTTTTAGCATCACCGGTTTCTTAATACTCAATTTTCATTCAGAATTTCTATTAAGTCATAACTATCCATTAATTTGAGTGATTTTGTTCAAAGAAAAATCTGCACACAGATTATCTCAGACGCTATTATCTCAGCAATCGAGAACCATGGCATCTGCATCACATAGAGAAATCAAATAACGCTGTACGCTCAATGTCTACCTCACAACGAATGGAAATGACTGCGCAGTCGCCTTCCGCAGTCCCCAAAGCGACGATAGGAAGATGACCAAAAAGACGGGCGGAGAAGTTGAAGGTATGTCGAATCCGAGGGGAATGAATAGGAGGGAACCAGGGTATAAAAAGAATGGAAAATGTCAGGGGAGAGGGAGATGCGCGGCGAACGGGTTGAGCGATGTGCAGGAGCAGGTGCGGGAGGGGGGAGATAGCTAAGGGCGTTAGGCAGTGGAGGCGGAGGGCGCGCGAAGCGACGCGGGACGCGGCGACGACCTCGGTACCGCCCAGCTGCACTTTCACTCTTGCAACTCCGCCGCACCGCCGCACCGCCGCGGTCACCGTTACGCTGCGGGAGAACGGCGGAGGAGGGTGGAGGCGGAGTACGGGCAAAAGCGGAGGAAGGCGGAGCACAGGGCGGGGCAGAAGGCGGGACAGAGGGCGGGGAAGAGGGCGGGGCGGAGGGCGGGGCGGAGGGCGGGGCGGAGGGCGGAGCGGTGGGCGGGGCGGAGGGCGGGGCGGAGGGCGGGGCGGAGGGCGGGGCGGAGGGCGGGGTAGAAGGCGGGGCGGAAGGCAGGGCGGAAGATCTGGCGGAGGGTGGGGCGGGGCGGAGGGCGGGATGAGGGACAGGGGAAGGGAAAGGGCGGAGGGCGACGGGAAGGCGGGGACGGATGGAGGACCGCGGAGGGCTAGGGGCGAGGCGAAGTTGTGGACCGTTGTGAGACCGTTGTGCGGGAGAACGGAAGAGCGGCAAGCGTGGTGTCGAGTGCGAGAAGGCTGCGAGCATAGAGAAATGACCTCCATGGGCTAAGCTGGGAGCGGTGGGCGGACGGCCGAGTGCGAAGGACGGAGGCATAGGTGGCACTGGTGTGGGCGGGGGCATAGGGTGAAGGGTGGACAGCAGGGACGGAGGACGATGGCTGGAGGGCGAAGGGCGTGCAGTGGAGGGTGGGTGGCGGGCTGGGGTGAGGGAGAGAGAGGGGGTCAATGGGAGCATGCGCGAATCATGGAGGGCGGGGTCGGAGTGGGAGGGCGGTGACGGAGGTCGTGAAGCCTTGGAGGGAGGAGTACGGAAGCGGCGGGCGAGGGCCGTGGGCCGGGGAAAGAGGAGAGTAGGGCGGAAGGGGGTGGATGAGAGCGGAGAATGGAGGGGGGAGGGAGTGGGCGACGGGCAAGTTGCCGACGGCGGGATCGGGGAGACGAGGGCGGAGTGTGGACGCGGACGGAAGGGGGCGGGGGTGGAAATGGGGGAGGGCGGAGGCGGAGGGCGCCGGGTGGAGGGCATCTGAGGGATAGAGTCCTAGGGCGACGCCTGCGGGCCATCGTATCGCCCACCAACGCCAGTTATGTGCATTAATTTTCTTCCTCTCCTGTGATCCTAGTC
The DNA here is from genome assembly GCA_011170035.1 of Teleogryllus occipitalis. Classification (NCBI taxonomy): domain Eukaryota; kingdom Metazoa; phylum Arthropoda; class Insecta; order Orthoptera; family Gryllidae; genus Teleogryllus; species Teleogryllus occipitalis. The sequence goes on along the minus strand of BLKR01005720.1, from coordinate 46,075 downwards.
TTTCGTCGCAAGTTTTCACAACGCTGACGAAGAGAATGATTGAGAAAAACATCAGTATAATACTTACACGTTGTCAGAACTTGTTAGTTGACTCTCGTAAACTAGTTCAATTTCCAGTCCAGTTCAAAGCAGAGATTAAGTGCGCTAGATGTTTATGTTTCGCTCTAAGCGTCTTCAACGAGTTCGTTGTAAGTAACCCTAATTACAAGGAAAACTTAACGTGACAAATTATAAAAACAAAAGTACAAAATCGCAAATAGTTGTCGTAGACAATGAAATGTACATAATGTTTTGTGACTGATCGGAAAGGAAATAATGAAATTTACCGCATCGTTAAATTAATTAACAATTGTTATTGCTTCTTAAAACCTTATAATAATTCTAGCGACATTTTTAACGTGGTAAAGTAAATAAAATCTTTCGAAAGAAGATATTGATACACACATTCAATGTTTCGTTTCAAGAGTGTGTTTATGAAGAAGCATTTTCAGAAGGTTTATGTGCATTTAGACTCTGTGCCAAGTGCAAATAACCCAACCCACAGGACCCTTCAATGTTTCGCTGATTTACCTCTCCACGGCGGTTGGCCAGGACAACACTTCGAAATTCAGCGTCAACAGTTTCAGTGGAAATGTCGCCCGCGCAGTTTAACGCGAGCGGTTTGCTCTTTTCGGATTGCAGCGGGGCGCACGCGGGTTGGGCAAGCTGCGCGCAGCGGCGGGGCGGCGGCGAAGGCAACAGCTCCGATTTCGACACGTTCCGCACAATTCTGGACTTTTACAATTTCTAGAGGAGCCATTAGGGAGATTTACGTTCGAATTTTGTATCTAGTTCTTTCCGAGTTGACGCATAAAAGTGTTTGTAGAATCAAGGGCTACAATATCTATAGCAATATTCACTTTTTAGTTATCAAACAAACCAAACATTTATATCTATGTCTATTAGTAATTACTAATCAATATGTTATTATGTTTATTTTAATTTTGCATGTATTTGTATTTTATATTTTTTTTAATTTAATTGTATTTCTAATAACATTTTCCTAGTCCCATGGTCGTCTACAAATTCCCTTTACATAAAAAAGGTGTCATTAAAAATGTTGACATTTGAATGTACGTAAAATATGCATAGTATTTTAGATTTAAAATATTGTAAATCGTCAAATAATTGAAAAATAAATGCCGTGAATATCTCATTTCTCAGGCTTTCTTTGTCTTTTGTTCTAAAATGTAAATCATAAAATATTTCTTTTAATTTCTTTAATACGTCTAGAAGCACAATAAACTCATTTTTATACGTTGCAGAACTCATCTCCAATATAATACATATAGAATGTACTGGACGTCGCTTTGAAAATACTACAGAAACATTCAAGTTGCAGGTTTCAGCTCTCTTTTTGAATAGGAGAGCGCTTTCGTTTTCGACGCTGAGTTTCGAGCAGCGGAGGCAGAATAGTGGCAGCGCAGGGAACCGAACCGAGCCGCCGCCGCCGCCGCCGCCGAGACTTTCCCTTCCGCCCCCGTCGCGGCCTGCAATTTATGGTCGCTCGCGGCCGGGCCGGGCGGCGCGGCGTGGCGCGGCAGCCGCAGGGCTTCGAACCGCGACCCGGGGGCCGCCGCCTGCTACAACCGCACGGCCTTCGTCTCCCTCCCCCCCCCCACCTCCCTATGGGCAATGCGGGCTTCTATCAACCTACGGCAGGGACTACGCCTCGGTTCACGATCAACTGACAAGAATAAAACGACGCTCTCATGAACAAGAATGTTACACTTTACCGCTAAGAACCTGTTTCTTCTTTCATTTACAAAGCACAAAAATTAAAAAGATGACGCATGCTGAGATAACTCGGAGAAAATATTGCCGCTGTGTCTGCAACGGCACTGAACGGGAAGTTCAAGGGTTCAAGTCCTGACGACAGCGGAATTGTAGACACTAGCTTTCATTGCTGGGTCGTTTTCTTTCGCTGTCTGGAGGAGAACTGTAACGGGCGGCTGCTCTGATCGGTAGTTTTACGTGGTTTGTTCGATCAATGCCAGACGAATACCGGACAGAACCGTCACAAACGGGGTATGGACTGTGCGCGGTCTTTTCTTCCTCTTCCTTGTCGTATACTCTCCCCTTACACACACACACACACACACACACACACACACACACACACACACATCACTCTATAACCATGTCGGAGTTAAGACGGAGCTTGACCAAGCTGGGGTGATGCCCAGGTGAAGGAGTTACGTGGAAAGGGAAATTCTCTGCAAGCTGACGTCTAGGTCGGCGCCGAATCTCACCATTCAGCGGGAGAAGAACACCACCACCTCCCGGTATTAAAATATTCATAACATTAATGGGACTTATGACCATCCCAGTTGAGGTGCCAGGTTTATGAGATCAATCCATGAAAGTTCTTTCTTTTTCTTTCACACTTTCTTTGCATTTCTTTCACACTTCATCACCAGGACTTCAAAGCCGGATCTCCCATCCTAAGACCACCAGCTGAGTTTAGCTCAGACCCAGCATCGTCACTGACTCTGCAGTGGCTCTGACCGGGGGTTCCTAGGTTCGAGTCCCGTCATTGGTTCAATTTTCGATACTAGCTGCATAACTAGGTCGAATTCACACTCTCTCTGTAGGAGAATTCTAGCGACTGGCTGCTCTTGACGGTAATTTTCAGTAGTTTCTTCAATCAATACCAGGAGAATGCCAGAGCAGAATCGTAACAGACGGGTAAAGGACCGCGCGCGATCTTTTCCTTATCCTATCCTCTCCCCTTACACATTTACATTTAACATGCACTACACACTAGCACACTCGTCGGAAGATCAATAGGGAGCTTAGAGCTTGTCGAGGCTGAGCGGTGCCCTAAATGAGAAGATACCCGGAGGAAATCGCTCGCACGATTACATGTAGGTCGACGCCGGATCTCACCACTCAGAATGTGAGGAACACCGCCACTTCCGCGATGAAGTATTCACTACACTAACGGGACTGATGACCTTAGCAGTTGGTGTGCCCGGAAACGTCAATCAATCATCAATCCCAGACTATGAAATTTTTGTTCCAAAATAGCAACCATATGCTATTGCAGCTGTTGATAAAAGAAAAGATTAAATCTCTTATTTTCTTCTAGATATCAAGGTAAATATGAATCGAATAATATAAATGATATGTACAAATACCTAATACATAGTGTATCGTTTCTTAATGACTTTCGTTTTCAACATTTACTTAGGAGAAAAGTTTTAGTTTTTTTTAAAAAAATTCATTATATCATTATATATGTTCAATATTGAAACCCATTTTAGTTTTCAGTAGAATAGCTTATAAAAATGTGGATTTGCTGTTCCGTTTATTAATTTCAATTATTGTCGAATTAATTGTATATTGATCAAGGTGACCTTGTCTCTTATTGAAAGAACTATGAACTGGCTTAGGTGGCTCAGGGCATCAACTGATATCACTGCAATTTCTATCACCGGGAAGTCCTAGGATTCGAGCCCCAACGGAGGCAAGATAATCGACACAAAGTGTCTTCATACACAGGTCGAATTCAGCTGCTGTCTGGAGGAGAATTCTAACAGCCAGCTGCTATGGTCGGTAGTTTTCTGTGGTTTCTCTGATCAACACCATGTGAAGCAGCGCTCTAACAAACGGACAACGGACCACGCATGATATTTCCTTGCTCTTCCTTGTCCTAACCTTACTCCTTACACTCACACTACATGTATTGCACTACAACGCAAGTCGGGAGCTCAGAGTTTGTCCTGGCTGGGACGGTGACCCGTTAGTGGGATGTACCTTAAAAACCTTTCGTGATGACGTATAGGTTGGCGCCAAATCTCACAATCAAGCGGGGGAATATTACCTCCAGCTTTCGCAATAAAATCATGCACTACACTTACGGAAATATTGACCTTAGTCGATGACGCGCCCGGAAACATGCAACAATCAACCAATCAAGCATTGAAAGAACTATGCGATGTATGACGTAGCTGTCTTTTCAATAACTTGAAAACTATTCAGCGATCCGATTAACGGTATTTTCAATTTCTGCTTCTTATGAGCTATGGCAAAGATCCATCTGTCCTGCGTAATCATACCATTACCTTTCAGACATAATTCACTACACATATCACAATTATTAGTTCATCACGAGACATAAACTACACGACTATCTTCTGGGAAGCAGAATTCTATGAAGAAGGACATCGTTTGCGTAGCTAAATCATCAATAGGCTCCCTGAGTTGCATTTCTCAGTCTCTTCCTGGTACAGGTAAGAGATTCTGTTCAACATTTTCGTGTGTCAAAAGTAGGAAGTTTGCAAAATTTAACAATATTGATGAAGTTCACCAGTTGCCACTGCTTTTATCAACATTGTTATTATCTTTTGATTGTTATTATCTTTTCGAGCTTTCGCTTAACCATTAAATCTATCAAATTGTGGCTTCCACAAAGTAGATCTGAAGATGAAGAATAATCCTTCAATTTAACCCTAAGGTACAAAGGAATTCACTGAAGATTGTGGCACTTTGCATTTCTACAATTTAACATACCAAAACGTAATGGATACCAAACATAAAATCGAAATGAGAGATGCTCAACAGCTGAAGACTAATTCGCAGACCTCCATAACCTGTAATTTTTTTGTCATCACTGATGTTCATTAGCGTATGCAAAGGAAATATTTTTTATTGCGTGGATACTTTCACTTTTAACGAGTGTTAAACGCATTTCTTGCGACTGTCATACGCCAGTTAACTAATTTTATAATACCATTAAAGATTTAGCTGTCTTTATTTTATTTGAAAAATTACTTTCCCTGGATTACTGGAAAGTGTGTAAGAAGTCTTACATTGTAATGTTCACATTATATTTCAGGAATTACCCAGACAATTTAAAGTATAAAAGTATGACACGAACAGTTATTATACTTCATGTTCAATTTAAATAGTACTAATGAAATATTATATTTATCATAAATTAACTAGAAAATAACCTATCTCAGAAACTTTAATTTTCGTCGAAATATCAACTTGATATCTCTTATTGCACGAATGAAAAATTGTGAAGGTTGATTAAATATTATCTCAACCAAAGATTTCTTTAGAATATTTATCGAGGCTCGGATTATGAATGAGCCTGAGCGAAATTAGAGAAAAAAAAATAAAAACGAATTGTAACGGTATTAACATAAATAAAATTGAGTATTTTTCCCAATTTGCATTCCTAATTATAATTATATCGAACACTCAAATATCTTGTTAAGAATTAATATTAAATCTAAATAAAACATTCGCAGTAATAAATTGGAATTGGTTTCGTTATTTGGAATCATATAAAGTACTAACAAGCTATCTGGCTAGAATGATAAAATTAATTTATCTTTTAGCAATCTAAAGTTAAAAGTCCAAGAAGCTGATGATCATGTCCAAATTTTGATCCTATTTCTGACCATTCATTGTTGTAATATACGCTGTTACCGAGACCTGCAAATTGACCTGCTATTACATCAGGCTTATGACGAGTCCATCTCAAAGTCGAAATGAAGTGATTTTGCTATTATAAAATACACTTTATTCGTCACTTTCCAATTTTACAATTTCTAATGTTAGTAGCATTTGTGAAACTATTTAATATCATCACTTCGTGAAATGCTTACGCTAGGGTGAAGAAGCGTGGCTTTTATCTATGCTTCTCTCAGAACGGTTCCACAGGTAACTAGAATAGTTAACGAGTATTCAATACATACAAGAAATCAGTGAACAAAAAAATAAAAGTTAGCTATTGGAAATGTATGTAAAATTACTGCCATTTCAAATATTACTGAAGAAGAGATAAAAATATTGAATAAATCAATTATACTTTTTTCATAATTAATCAGCACTAATGTGGATCGTGTAAAGTATGTATTATAGAGCGACTAAAATGAAACGTTTGCTTAGGGAAGGGCTCAATTATCAGCTAAAAGTTGCACAGGCCTTACAGCAGCTACCCATCCGAACGAGAAGTCGTACGGCCGCGGCCGCGACTCCGCAGATCGGAGTCTGAGATGACGTCATTATCCGGTTATCGCGTCCGGGCGCAGCTCAAGTGGCTGCGCCTCCCGACTTGTTGCTCGCGTTGGGCGCAACTGCAGCGGCGCGACGCGGCACGGCGCGGCGCGACACGGCGCACCGCCGATGCGCGCGTGCACTTGTTCATTAGCCGCGTTGCGTGCGGCGGCCGCCGCCTCGCCGTCGCGCACCGCCTGGTGGCGTGAACCGCCCCCTCCCCCCGCGACCCAACCGCCGCCGCCGCCGCCGGTCAAAGGTGAAGGTGGAGGTACACTTCGCTCGACGCACATAGGCCATGTAGGCCAATGGAGAGTCCTCACAATTAGCTGACCTTGAAAGCGCCAGGAGGCTGCCGGGCGCCCAGTGCCGCGCTCTGGCTTGATGACCGCTCGCGGCGCTCGTGGGGCGCGGAAGTGCTGCGCTCGAGTGGAGACAGACAAGCACCGGAACGGCTGGGCACAACTCCGTTCCTCGCTTCACACTTGAGCATACACGTAGTGTAACCGAGCAGTCATCTTCGACTTTTAAAATTAAATAATTTTAGAACACATATGGATCTCCGCAGAGTAAATGCGTGAAGCCATTTAATTTGTCAAAAACTATATTCTGTACATAGAAATCACTTTTATTCTTCTCTTTTCATTCTTGCCATAATGAATTTAAAAAAATTGAACACGTTACACAAGTAAAGCAAGAATAGTAAGCATTTTTCTTTATTTGTAATTTCCAGGAGCTCCCGCGAACGAAGGTGGGCTAAAGATTTTAATCTCTCTGCTAGCAGATGGAGAAGGGAATATTCCTAACACTTGCAATCAAACAGAGAAAAAATCAACCACACAGGCAAAAGAACGTTGAATGTTATACTTTCTTCAAAAATTACATCGACATATTTGAACAGTACATTCGTGTGTGAGACTCGATAACGTTTTATTATTCTTCAATTTTACAAGTGATCATGAAACTTCCTGCATTGAATATTTTTAGGAGGTATCCTGTCACACCGTTTCTCTGAATTAGAAAATTTATTCACAATTGTAAAAAAAATATTTAAAAAAACAACAAAAATCATTGAAATTAAATTTATGTATTGCTTGTCAATATTTTTGAAATGTACAAACATATTTAATCTCTCTTCGAAGGCGTAGTACATAAAATATGATTTTATTGGTCTGATTTTTTGGCCAAGATTTTTTAAAATCAGAGAGAGGATCGTAACTGCACAGTTTCTATAAATAGATATTTCAAGATGATATATTTAAAGAATTCAATCGTACGCTTGTGTTTGTAATGTATGTACGAAAAGAAAATTTATAATATTTGTAGATTTTTTAAACGTTTTTAAGCACAAACTTTGCAACAAAGAATAACAAGTTCCATCAAATATTGCTAATTCACATTTTAAAAATATAAATGAAATTTTTTTACATAATCTAATTTTTCAGACATAAGTCGGTTTACAACCAAGATAATTCCAGTATTCTTAGGTGTCAGTAGTATTTTATCTCATTCCAAATATCCCAATTTCTTTTTCATTTACGAGCACCATGCAAAATGTAAATGTACCTTATTAAATTGAATACATCTACACTAAGCGGAGAATGGTATTGTGCGAAGAACGCAATTGCTTCTGGATTTTCCCCAAGTCTGCGTAGAATAAGAAGCGAGTACCGTGTCGTCCTGCGAAGCGCCTCTTGACAGAGGAAGAGAGTTTCACTGTTACCTCAGTGCACCATAAAGTTTCGACACTTCCAGACCGTCGCGTCGCGGAGATCCGCTGGACGGGATGAAAGAAAGAGGGGAGAGAAAGGGCGGGCGGGCGGCGGCGGCGGCTCCGCCCCGAGGGAATCCCCTCGCGGTCGCCTTCCACCTGTCGGTCGGGGGCGCGGGCGCGGGCGCGGCGGGGGCGGGGCGGGCGACGCCCCCTCGTCTGCGCTGGCGCTCTGGCGGCCCGGCTGGCCCGGCCCGGCCCGACGGCGCGGCGCGGCGCGGCGCCCGCCCCTCCCGCCCCGGCGCGCCCGCGGTTCCTTCCGGCGCTGCCGCCGCCGCCGTATGAATGGGCGGCTGGGCGGCCGGGCGGGCGGGCGGGCGGCGAATCGGGCGGCGGCCGGGGGCAAGGACCCTACGACGACGGCGGAGGCGGCGCGGAGCCAGGGCACGCGCCACGGCGGCCCCGGAAGTGCTTCACCGCGGAAAAGAAGAAGGCGACGGAGGCGGCGGCGGCGGAAGCCTTCCGGACACGCTGGTCAACGAAGTTACCGCACGCCGGCCCACCCGCGCCAGACCGCCGCCGCCTCCGCCGCCACCGCGTGCTCGGCGTCCTTCCCCCACTTGGCGGCGCGTTCGCTCTCCCGATTTAGCCTCGTGCACGCGGATTTCGGCGGCGGCGGCGGCGGAGCGGCGGCGCGACGCGCGAGGCACCCGCCGCGCCGGGCGCAGCCTTCACCTTGCGGCGGCGGGGGCGAGGGGCTCCGTGCGGCCGGGGCGCGCTGGACGGCCCTAGACGCCGGCGCCGGCGACGGCCATAGCGTGCATACTAGTGAAGGCCGCTGTCCACCGACGGAGCGACAGCGCGGCGCGACCGGCGGTTGCAGCGGCGGTGGCAACGCGCGCGACGTCAGCGTGAGGCGCGGCTTCGCGACTCGGCTCGGGGAGAAAGGGGGATCGGGGGCAGGGCAGCGGCGGTGGAGCGCACGTGCGCGAGGGGGCCCGTGCGGGTGGCGTGCACTTACAAGCTTCCATGGGCGGCGTGTGGGGCGTCATGGGCCCCGCGGGGGTGGCGGCCCCCAGGCCGACGGCGCAGCAGCCCTCGGTGCTCGTGCTGGGGGCGGGCGTGGGCTCCGGCGGCGGCGGCGGAGGAGGAGGAGGCGGCGGCGGCGGCGGCGGCGGCGACGGCGGGGGCGGTGGCGACGGGGGCGACTCGGCGAGCGCCCGGCGCGCGGCGTCGGGGGCGGCGAGGGCGGCCGCGTGCGCGCAGCGGGCCACCAGCAGCAGCAGCAGCGGGGTCAGCGGCGAGGATGGCGGCAGGTGCGAGGGCGCCGTGCTCGGGCCGAAGACGGCGAAGGAGACGGCGGAGACGGAGTTAGTGCCCGGCGGCGGACACGGACCAGACAGAGTCTGCGGCGGCGGAGGCGGCGGCGGCGGCAGCGGCGGTGGTGGCGGCGGCGGCGGCGGCGGTGGAGGAGGAGAAGGAGGAGGAGGAGTCGTCGGCGAGGAGCGGCCTCGCATAGCACGGCGGCATCTTGCTGAGTGCTGGGGCAGGCGCTGGAGAGAGCCGGTCGCGAGCGGACGAGTGCGCGGCTGACTAAGATGTGATCTCAACTACTTACGAAGAGTGTTAACGACGATGACAATTACCCTATATTAATAAATATGGAATGCTGCTACAGAGTTCAAACGAATGTTCCGATTAAATTAGGATACGTAACGTGTTACGAGTAGTTTCTTTGCTTGTCACGAACTAAGGACCCCGTGAAGCTTATGTACAAGAAGAACGAACACTTGGTTTTCTTACGTTAAATTAAATTATTAATTACACCTCGACACAAACGGAATCCAATGATTTGGAATGCTAGATATTTGACTTAACCTAAACAGCTACGGGAACAATTATTTAAAGGAAATAAAGATATGTCAATGTCACAAACAATGACGAGCGTACGGTGTAAATATGCACATGTCCGTCATAGGAAAGTCATTCTTTGGCTTGTGGCGGCAGCGGCGTCGGCGATGGCGTCGGCGGCGTGCTATCCAGTAGTCCCAGAGCGGCGCTGCGCTCGCGGCGGCGGCGGCGGCGGCCGTCACTGGGCGAGGGGGCGGCGCGCGCGGGCGCGGGCGGCCGGAACAACCTGCTCACTGGGCGCTGCGCGGCGCGGCGCGGGGCACGCGTGTCGGCGTCCGGGCATCGCTGCTGCGGCACCACCGTTTCCTTTTCATTGGCGGCCGAGGGCGCGGGGCGGGCGCGGCGCGGGCGCGGGCGGCGGGGCGGCGGCGGGCGCGGGGCGCTCAGACGAGCGGCGCGAGCCTGCAGGCGCCCGGCGGCGGAGGCAGCGGCGGCGGCGGGCTCTGGCGTCGGGCGCGGACAGACGCGAGCATAGTCGTCGGGCGGCGACCACCACGGTCCGACTGGCGGCAGCGGAGGCGGCGGCGGCGGCGGCAGGAGCGACGGTGGCGGCGGCGCGGAGCGAGGATCCACAGTATTGAACAGTGCGCGCGGAGCGGCGCGGCAGCGGAGGCGGCGGCGGCGCGGCAGCGGCGGGGAGTTGGCGCGCTCGGCTGTGCTCGGGTCGGCGACGGCGGCGACAGACCTACTGACTGGCGCAGTCGGCCGCCGGCTCGGGACTCCGGCGCCGCAGGCTTGCCAACCGCGGGGTGCCGCCTCCGCCGCCACCGCTGCCGCCGCCACCGCCGCCACCGCGCCGCCGTCGAGCAAAACAACCTCCGCTGCGCCGCCGCCGCCGCCGCCGCCAGCGCGCTGTCTAGACGCGCCGCCGCCGCCGGCGACGCCTGCCAGGCTTGCCAACACGCAATAAAAAAGCGCAGAGGTGCAGCGATGGCATTGTTGGCCAGGCGCGCACGGCAGGTGCGACGCCGTCGCCGCCGTCTCTGCCCGCAAAAAGCCCAGCGAGTGTACGCTTTGGTGCGAGGCCCTCGCCCTGCGCTGACGGGCGACGAATAGCAAGCAAGGCCACTGGGCGAGCCACTGCCCGCCAACGCAACAATGATCAGCCGGGCCCGCCCCCGCCGCCTCTGCCGCCGGGTCAAGGTGCGGCGCCGTACCCCGCCCGCCCGCCCGCGGGTGCTGTGGCGGCGGTGGCGGCGGTAGAAGCGGCGGCGGCGGCAGCGACTTGCAACATGCGCAACATTGTTGCGCTCTGCGCGCGGCCTTCGCTGCCGCCGTCGCCAGGCTTCGCGCCCGCGCTCGCCGCAGCCACAGCAGCGGATCTCCCGCCAGACGGTATTGTATGTTAATGCCACAGAGACCGACGCAGCGCGCTGCGGCACAGAAATCCGCCTCGCGTGCTCTGTGCGCTGTCTCATTTTATGTCTCTGTGACTCGGACCATTATGTCAGACTCTCAGCCACGTGGAACACGTTCGTGCTGGCCCAGTGCTTCACCTGACTGGCTTTATTTATCTTTCTCTGGCGTCCTTTTTTTACCCCGACATTAGATTGTTGAGTCAGTTATTGTTCTCGAAATGTTCTCATCATTTGAAGAAACTTCATGAAAAATATGTGTCAGGCATTATGGAAGGCATCGCAATTTATCATGATACGTTACTGTCAATGTAATAGAATTGCTATACATTTTCATGCATACATAGAATCATTTTGTATTGACAGTAGTCTTTATACGAGGTACATACTTTTTGCTATTTTTTATGTAACATGAAATGATCCCGTATGTAGATGAAATGTGTTTAGAAATAAGAATCATATTTCTTTCACACTGATCTCTTTATACAAAAATCATTCTTTTTCATTGCAATGGCGAGTTTTATTCTGAATATGGAAGTTCAATTTTGGATTATTTTATGATCTGGATTGTAGAACTGACTGATCAACCTTATGTGGATATAATTATTTTATTCGAAAATTATCTTCTAAAGTAGAGGGAAACATATACTAAATTTCACTTCCCTTCATTCTTCTTTGTCTCCATCCACTACCAATTTCGTACACAGAGTACTGATTTATACAATACTTCAAAGAATATTTAGAATTGTATATGTAAATCACGGATTAATCTGAAATAGTTACATTCCCACATATCCACACATCAATGTGTCTTGAGCGTTTGCTAGACAAACGGTTCATTAATGCACGTAAAACCAAGAAGATTTGTAGTCAGTGACGACTAAAAGTATCCAAATGATTGCCTCCTCTCAGATAAGGAGATGTATTTCCGAGAAGCATCGGAAGAGCTGTCCCGAGCGCCTGTTCGCTCTCCCTTTTCTTGGAATAACAAGGGCTGTGGCCCGTATCTCCGCGCCGGTGCGCCGCGCCGCGCCGCGCCTCCCCGCCGCGCCCCGCTCCGCGCCCCTCGCCGCTCGCCTCCAATTGGGTATCTGTCAATACCAGCAACTGTCACGCAGTTTCCATCCCGACGCCCCCTCCCGCTCGACTTTCTCGACTCGCGGCCCATCACGCGGCCGCCCCTGCCCTCCCTGCGCCCACGCCCCTCGCGCCCTCAGCCGCTGAAAACGCTCGCAGGGCGGCGACACGGAGAGGCGCCTCGCCAACCCTCCTGTGTCAGCCAGCGCTTTGCGTCGGCTCTTACCTGCGGTCAAGAGTCACTAACTATATTATGATACTCACTCGCTCCTCAGTTCGGAAACAAATCTTGCTTCATGTACTTGTTTTCTAGCGGCGCACGCAACGGTGGAGTCTCGTGAGGTTTCAGCCCTGCTCTCCATAAAAGCCTACGTCACAGATCCAGAAATATAGGTTTTACTAATTTTCTATAGGGAGGAAAATTATTAAATATCGTTAAATGGAATCAACTGAGTTCGTTATACGAGTAAATAAATTTCAATCGACGAATAAAAAAAATTTATCTTAAGCAAAAATGAAAAATTCTTTATAAGAATTTCGTACAATCAACTCACAAAAAATTCTGGTTGCGACACTGAATATTTTTATTTATTTATTTATTTATTCATTTTTATTTATTTATTTATTTATTTATTTATTCATTTTTATTTATTTATTTTTCCACCCAAATACCCTCCTCCTTCCTAAGTTGCTACTCCCCGTGGACACTCGAATTACAAATTAGGCACTAAAACACACAAGAGCTCTTTAGATCTGAAATTAACAAACTCCGCCAAACTAAGATACACACACAAAATAAGGGACAAATATTACTCTGGTGGTCAGTTAGGGATTCGGACGTCTACATGTTGAATCATTAAGGGGTAATCTTGGCCATTCAGTCATTTTTAGCTCAACCTATTTTATTTTATATTTTTTATAATTTATTTTATTTTTATAATTATTTGATAAGTTTTTTGCTCAACCTAGTTTGTAAACACATTCACGCCTAATAATCAAAACACTGTTTTACTTTCATGCAGCAAATTACAGTATCTGACACAAATATTGTTTCCAAAACGTCATCAATTTAAAAGATGCCCCCATGTGTTTTCATGAAACTGAGAATCAGATTCCTCACTATGTTCAAAACTAATGAAAAGGTTAAGAAAATATAATTTTGCGAGAGCTTCATTTCATTTCAAAATCTCAAACTTTGGAGAAATACTTCTAAATCAACGAAGACATTCATTAGGCGTATCATTCTATCAGATTAACAAATCGAGATATTGTCGAATTCAATATTATTGCCGGTGAAATGTAGCACAATTAGGTAAAATTTTAAACTAGTGTATCTAGTGAATTTCAGAGTTATTAAGAGACGGAGGTTGTACCATACTTGTTCAACGGCAGTTGATAACAGAAGAAATTACAATGATTTTAGGAAAACAATAATGTAAACACAATATGATCAATGAACGGTCACCAATAAATAGATTCTACGAAAATATGAAACATTTTATAGATAATCTCTATTTTAAATGTGCAAAATATGCGCCTATAATTACACGAATATGCACCAACTGAAAAAACCGGCCAAATATGCACAAATATGCCCTAACGTATTAATCTATATAGCATCATCAAATGTGAAGAAATTTTACTTAGCTATGCACTAAGGCAACGAACAAAAATATGCAAAATCATAGAAATTCGCTCCCTAGTCATCAGTATCTTTCGTGATGTGAATGGTTTTTATCTGGTGGCGATGTTCTTCCCCCTCTGGATGGTGAGATCTGGCGCCGACCTACTCGTCGACGTGCAAGCGATTTGCCCTCCAGGTATACCCTTGCAGCCGGGCACCGCCCCAGCCAAATTTCCCGAAACAAGCTCAAATTTCCCGACAAGTCTCTCGACAAGTGTGGGAGGTAATACATGAAAGTGTGTGGAAAGGGAAAGGGTAGGACAAGGAAGAGGAAGGAAAGATCGCGCGTGATCCGTGGACAGTTTGTTAGAGTACTGCTCTGGCATTCGCCTAGTGTTGAACGGCGAAACCACAGAAACCTACCGATCAGAACAGCCGGCTGCTAGGATTCTCATCTAGCAGCGTCTGAATTCGATCTACCTCGATAGCTAGAGTCGAAAATCCGACACCGTCGGGACTCGAACCTAGCACCTTCCAGCCAGTGTCGCTGCAAAAGCAGCGGTGAACAAAACGCAGCCGGGCGGATGGGGATCGAATATCAGCCCTAGCGATGGAAAGCGAGCACGAGCAGCCTGCCCGATACACCACAGGTCGCCCCAGGGGGTGAATAATATAATACAGTAAAATAACACATTAAATGTGAAACCTGACCTGAAATTATTAATAATTCGGAGGCATCCAGTCAAAAGAATATATGAATACAGGGGAATAATAAATTTGTCAGTGGGTCATGTGACAGAACGCCTGTGAGATACCATTACAATCTAAGAAATTTCCCTGAAGTCCCGAACCACTATGGCCTATCGAAAGAATCACAATTTCAGGAATTACTCACACGTTGAAGAGGCCAATTAGATTAATTTTAAGGAAAAATTGTTTAACGAATGCTGTCTATATTTGTTATTTCCTGTGTCCATCAAGATTAAAGACTTCGAACTGACAAATTAATACGTATTGAAATAATCTGTCTAATTTAAAACAAATTCAGCCTCACTTGAGGCGCCATTTTGAAATAAACTGAATATATTGATGATTTATTTCAACGTAATCCGTTCCGAATTTGTATAAATGGGCGCCAGGAAAAGTTTACGCCAATACTATTATACACGTCAACCTTCAACTCTAATTATAATAAATTAGTTTCCGGCTACCTGGGTCGATGGGTTTCATAGAAATAATCACTATTGTATGCTAATAGATGATTGTCCGATCTGCCATCTATACAGAATGGTCGAGGAATCTGAAAAGCAAATATATTTCTATCTTGCTACTTCGTTACTAGAATTGGCTCAATGAGAATCATGTATTCATTTCACAACACATGGAAATTTATTAAACAATTTTGGTATTTTATAATTTTACCCAATATGAAAAAAAAACCTTGTTCATGACCGGTTCCAACCTTATAATGTCGTATTCGTCTTCGCGCGCTTTTGGACCATCTTCATTCTTCTCCGACGTCGCCGTCCTCAGGTCCAGATACCATCTTCTCTCTTCTTTTCTCGGAAGCACACTTCAATCACCGTTCATCAGATCAATAAACTATCTGCTGCTAGCATTCCAGTCCAATTACTGATAACTTCGCCTAAGCCCTCAATGTCCTTCTAACTCGTTCACTTGAATATTTTAAGTTTTACTGTCACACTTAGTATTCAAATTCGATGTTCTATCAATATCTATTCTCTAGTAGATACTTACAAGTCCCCAAAAAATTCCTAATATTAATTGGAGCACGATCCGTTTAAGACCACGGCATCAGTCAGAATGAATGCCTATCGTATTCTTTCAGCCCTGCAAAGCTCGGTCTATTTTTTCGATTGTTTATTTGATAACACTTGATGTACTTTCGTACCTAGCCAATCCCTAAATTTCTTGCAAAACGAACTAGCCGTCTTCGCGACTGTCACTGCTTGAAGATGTTGATCTTGACGACGGCTCGCTTACCGTTGCTATGCTAGCATATTCACATATATTTATCCCCTATAATTTGCGCAATTTATAATAAATATTGTACCATATTCAGTCACATATTGGTATGTCACAGTATCTAAATAAAAAAATAGAGAAATGTACTCGTGCTCTTACAATTCATCGTGGCAGAAGTTAAAATTATTTTAAAAACGAAACTGTGATCTTACACGACTATGAAGGATAAGGTAGGGCTAAAGGTTCTTGTTTAACGTATGAGAAGTAGAGACATCTTGAAATATTAAAGCCTTACTGCTAGGTAATATTATTTTGTAATTTACGAGGTAGAAAATCAAACTTTTAGATAGCTACCAATACTGAATGTTTATGCTTTTGTCCTTTATCGTAATTTTTTATTATTTTGGGGTCTTTTTCATTGTCATTTCACATCATTTGTTCATTTAAATGTCGTGAAACCAAAATATCTTGGAACTTACACACAGCCTTGCTTTCTTGATTTTATTTATTTTTCTTTTAAATGCTGTCTTGAAATTCTTAATTATATTAATGTGCGAATTATTTTCAGACCACGCTAAAACGTTAACATGCACTTTACTACCGCATATTCCAGGAGACCGGTCGGGAGCTTAGAGCTTGTCCCGGCTGGGGCGGTGCCCCGCTGGTGGGAGAGTCCTGGTTAGGGGGAAACCCCGCAAACCAACGGTAGGTCGGTGCCGGATCTCGCCATCCAGCGGGGGAATATCACCGCCACCTACCGTTGAAAAAACATGCACTACACTTACGGGACTAATGACCTGAGTAGTTGACGCGCCCGGAATTACTAACAACTAACAATCAATCAACCGGCACCCGTTTGTTCGGAAAAAGCTCCGGTATTCGCCTGGCATTCATGTAGAAAGAACGGAAAACAACCGATCAGAGCAGCCGGGCAAGAAAGAACGGAAAACATTCCTCTACATAACAGCTGTCTAGCTATGTTGCACAGACTGTGGCAGTGCTCCCTTTGAGTTAATCTAAGTCGCTTGATACTGTGGAATTGGAAGTTACACATGTTGTCTATCACTACCCTTAGAAACTTTCCACCAGAGCCTCATCCCTATTTATCACTTATCTATGATTCCTCATAAACTCAACGTCATTCACCTGCTACTCTAACCAACTCGTGTGACCTAATGTCAGCTTCATCAAGCTGAAATTAGAAGTATGCTTCGAAGCTGTTCTTACTTCAGACTAAAGCTCACCGCACACATTCTGTTCTCGATCACTTGCTCTCGGAGGGCGAGTGCGATTCTGTTTGCCCCTGAAATATGTTTGTAGGTCTCTGTCAACACTCGGCGGCACCGTTCTCTCTCGCCAGTAATGGCGGAGTACTGTGGAAGTAGATTTGATGTTTCACCTGTGAGAAACAACATGAGCTCTGCTACAAAGGAGACCGTAAACACGTAATTTAGCAAACGGGAAGCTGCATATTAGTACATATTAATCGAATGTTCCCGTCAATTGGACTTTTAAAAAATGACACCACTTCCGGGCTCATGCAGTTTCAATTTCACAACCACACTGGGCTTGCTTCGGGCCGTGTGCAGTGGTATTTTAATTCAATTTTCGTAGAATATGCTTTGCCAGTTGGTACACGTAGTTCAATAACCCGCCTCCATTGAAAGCGGAATAAATAATGCGTTTAAGATATTTAACAGAAGCTTTTACTACAGTTTCATGTTGCAAAACCGTTTATGGACATGTAATGAATTTAATCCCCGAATGAGAACAAAATTCTCAGTGAATTTATTTGTTTAGTCGTGGAAGCTGTGCTGGAGTAAATAGGTCGATGTGGAGGATCAAACCTAATATCGGTATTGTTCGTTTTCAACGAAGAGCTGTCTCGAAACTAGCATTCTCGATCACATCTATCTCTACGAGCTGGTCTCATCGCCAGAGAACGATCGAAATGGAGTGTCTTTGAACTTGGCTCTACTCCGGATTTACCTATTTTTAATGATGTGAACGTTAAGCTACTAATGCATAAATTACTCGGATTCGAAATTTAGAGTCACACATACTAATAGAATAGATTAAATTCGTAAGCAACAGAAAAACAAGAAATACTCTACTATGGATTGTAAGGGTGGATGGTTTTGCACCAACATTCTCTGCAGTAGAAACTGTTTTTTTAAGTATTATACGCGGTACCCATGTAGTATGTACTCTCTGATACTCCTACTCTTTCGCTACGATCAGGGCAACAGAAAAGGAGCACAGAATGCACTTCTATATTATACATAGTTTTTTACTTGAAATAAATAATAATATAATGGAATGATATTGCAAAACGTATTGTATGTTTCTCATACATATCCACTTCATATGTATTTTTGTCTTCATTATACAAAGCAAATTGTCAATGACGTCATTCGAAACGCCGGCGTATTCGCAAAAACTAAGCAGCTACTGTCGAAAATTTGCCACCGTCGGATCAAACCCCTACGACCTCCGGATCAACGATCCCCTAGAGACAACGGTGTTGTCGTTGCGAGTGAGTACTTCAAAATACTGTCCTTTCCCTTGACACGGATTCTACGCCGTTCAAAATTCATACATTGAACAGTGGCCTTCCAAATTTAATTTTAAAGAAATGTATATTCCGACTCGAATTATCCCGGAAAAAATAATTCTTATTATTTTTGCGTTGACGCTGTTATGTGTTTTGAAAATATATTTATTGATATTTATAAGGTATTTATTAAAAAAAACCTTTCAAGTGTGTGAACTCTTGGCGTGGAACAAGCGAATAGTTGTACAGTAAAATTGTGCAGATGTTCTTTCTCGTAACTATTGAAGTTAGAAATACGAAAGTACCAGTAAATTTTACGAAGCAATTAAAATTTATTTTTATATTCTAATTTAATAAACGTAGTACATTCGTAAATAAAACAATATTTTTCTGTGAAAGTTTAATTAAACAATTCCAACACGAATATGGAAAAGAAACAATAGACTAACTGTATGATATCAAACATTCCAAAGGAAGCAAAATATAGAAACACTCCGGTTGGTTGGGTCTTTTCTTCGTCAAATGTCAGAAATGCTAACAATTAGTTTCACATTTTGGTTTCGTTTAAATTATTTCATTCTCATCAGATTTGCGCTTATGTCTTACCAATAAACGTTCGAAGTACCACATCTAATAAAATTGCATTATAGTCCCCTCGTCAAGTTTTACCTTTAAGTCTTTACTCTCCTGCGCTATGGTCAAAATGTCTTTCTAGAAACCGGCTTAGGAGGCTTAGAGCATCACCTGATGCAGTGCCCCTGAGCGGGAGGTAATAGGCTGGGTTTTCAACACTAGGTACATAGCTAAGTAGAATTCACCTGCTGTGTAGAGGAGGATTCCGAAGAGTTTTCGACTAGCTTCATAGCTAGGTCAAATTCAGCCTCTGCCTGGAGGATGATTCCGAAGGTCGCCTGCCCTGATCGGCTGATTTCCGATCAACACTAGGCGGATGGTGCAGCAGTCGCGTAACAAACGGGCCACGGTCGGCCACGTCTTTCTGTTCTCTTTCTCCTCCTATCCTGGCCCCTTACTTACACACACTTACACTTATATGCACTACACTACCACACAAGCCTGGAAACCCATCGGGAACTTTGAGCTCGATCCGGCAGGGGGAAGGGGATTCCTCGCTGGTGGGGGAGACC
The DNA here is from genome assembly GCA_011170035.1 of Teleogryllus occipitalis. Classification (NCBI taxonomy): domain Eukaryota; kingdom Metazoa; phylum Arthropoda; class Insecta; order Orthoptera; family Gryllidae; genus Teleogryllus; species Teleogryllus occipitalis. Next base: position 26,661 of record BLKR01005720.1, on the reverse strand, counting down.
TGTCTGGGGCAAACCCCAAAAGCCGACTTGTAGGTTGACACCAGATCTCTCATAGGATATCCAGGATACCCAGGAGGAAAGAACTCCACCTCAAGTGACAGAACATGCACTACACATATGGGACTAATGACCACAGCAGTTGACGCGCTCAGAAAGACGAAACAATGAATCAATCTTCATAAGAGTTAACTAAAAACTAATAACATTCTCCTGAAGATACTCGACGCGGAGCATTTGGTGAACCGGAGCGGGGAGCCGCGCTTGCCGTCTCGTGGATTGGTTGTTTGGTTCGTTGGTAGTTAGTGATTCCGGGCGCGTCAACAGCTTCGGTCATTAGTCCCGTAAGTGTTGTGTATTTATTTCCTCGGGAAATGGAGGCGATTTTGTCCCGCTGCAAGGCGAGATCCGGCACCGACCTACTATCAGCTAGCAGGAATTCCCCCTAACCAGGACTCTCCCACCAGCGGGGCACCGCCCCAGCTGTAGTGTACTGCCCCAGCATCCGCCTGGTGTTGATCGGAGACACTACGGAAAACTACCGATGAGAGCAGCCAGCCGCTAGAATTCTCCTCCAGACAGCGACTGAATTCGACCTAACTGAAAAGCTAGTGTCGAAAATCCTACGGCCGTCAGGACTCGAACCTCGGACCTACAGGTCAGAGGCGCTGCAGTGACATCAGTTGATGCACTGAGCTACCGCTCCCGGTCCGTCTCGCGGAGCGTAACCTGCAGCCCCGGACCCCTCTCCTCTGAGGACGCGCTAATCGCCGCGGACGTCAACGGGGCCTTTGAGAAGCGATCGCGCGCGCGCGCGCGGCTAACGGCCGGGCCTACACGCACTTATCGGCGCAGGCGCGCGTCCGGCGCGGCGCTGGGGCAAAAAGGCCCCCGGGCGCGCGCCCGCCGCAACAAAAAGGCAGCGGCACCCGCACACACAACGCGCCACGTGTTTATCGCGAGCGGCCCGCGCCGCGCCGCGCCGTGCCACTCCGCCCGGACGCACAGACGCGCCTTGTGCGCGCTCGGGACGCGCAGTGCAGCGTGGGCAGCGGACCAGGCCGACCAGCCGACCAAACGGCCAGGCTAGCCCGCGTTGATGGGGGCATCGCAAGGCGGGCACGGATCGGCCCTAGGTCCACCCTTGTGGGCAGAGAGTTGATGCAGAGGGTGTGGGAAAAGGCGGAGCCGTCAGTGTTGAGGGGGCGAATGTGGGAAAGGGGGAGCTGAGAGTGTTTAGGGAGCGGACGCGCAGTTCAGCGTGGGCAGCGGACCAGTCCGACCAGCCGCCAAACGGCCAGGCTAGACTGCGCGGATGGGACCATCGCAAGACAGGCATCGGCCTAGGTCCACCCTTGTGGGCAGAGTTGAGGCAGTGAGTATGGGAAGAGGCGGAGCCGTCAGTGTTGAGGGGGCGGTTGTGGGCAAATGGGGAGTTGACAGAGTTGAGGGAGCGGACGTGCAATGCAGTGTGGGCAGCCGACCAGCCCAACCAGCTAGCCAGCCGACAGGCCAAACGGCCAGGCTAGCTCGCGCGGATGCAGTTGCATCGCAAGGCAGGCAAGGGTCGGCCATAGGTTCGCCATTGTGGGCAGAGCTGAAGCTGGGAGAATTGAGTGAACTGGTTTGGGATGAGGCGGAGCCGTCGGTATTGATTGAGCGGTTATGGGCAAAGAGCTGAGAAAGTTGAGAGAGTGGTCGTGGGTAGTGGCGACGTTGAGAGATTGAAGGGAGAGGTCGTGTTCAGAGGCAGATCTGAGAGGGTTGAAGAGAACCTTTTCTATGGTCGGCATCATTGGAGGCAGGCGAAAAAAGCCGTTTGGACCAGTCTTGTCCACATGTTGGTTGGTGGGTTGGTGAATCTCTTTCCCATTCATGTTACGTAACTGAGGAACAGTCTCTTGGTTTCACCGTCAAAAGGACAGACTCTTCAGACGAAAGTAGAAAAAAGAGCGTTTGAACCAGTCTTGTCAAAATGCAAGGTTGGTGACTCTCTTTCCATTCATGTTACGTAACTGAGGAACAGTCGCTTGGTTCCACTGACAAACGGACAGACTCTTCAGCGGTCGCCAGCGTCATTGTTGCGGCCACCATTCACGTCATATACAGGCACCTGATCTTCGAGATCTTACGACATCACTAGAGCCGGGAAGTTTGAAAAAATGCTTATGCTATTGATATGAGTTTAAGACTGAACCACTTAACTACCTCTGAAGTTATTTTAGACGATTTCATTTTGCCTTTTTTACCTATTTTAACTTGTAATGTCTATTTTTACTATGTTTACCTTATTTTTAGTATGTATGTCTTATTTAGGCAAAGTTCATAAGGAATTTTCTTCCACAGACAACCATAAACTTATTGAAGCCCAAGAATATTCTCAGCGAAGTCGTTTTTGAATACGAGTATACTTACATATTTATGAATTGCTATGTAATAACTTCTATATACTTGCTGGTTTGCTACAATCTATGTAATCATGATTTGACAAGTCATACTAAATCTCTAGCAGACCTTTGTTAGGGTATTGAACGCCCTGAGCAAGGAACACTACGGTGCTTCTTTCAGTCGTACGGTCCATATTCAAACGGGGTTAGGTGCCTGGCACCTTTTTATTTATTTATTCTGCCTAAATTACCATTTAATCGTTCACCCAACAATTGCCCGAAGGGTTTACCAAAACGGGCCCCGTCATGATAAGTAGATTAGTAGGTACGATAGACCGTCTCTACAGATATTCGGACCGGGAGCGGTAGCTCAGTGCATCAACTGATGTCACTGCCCGCGTCCCTGGCCGGAAGGTCCTAGGTTCAAGTCCTGCAGGATTTTTTAGCTTTTCAGCTAGGTCGAATTCAGTCGCTGGCTGGAGAACTCTATCGGCCGGCTGCTCTGATCTGCGGTAATTTTCTGTGGTTTCTCTGATGAACATCAGGCGAATGCCGGAACAGGACCCTAACAAACGGACCACGGACCGCGCGCGATATTTCTTTCTTCTTCCTTGTCCTAGCATCTCCCCTTACACACACACACACACACACACACTTACACTTACAATCACTACACTACCACATATTCTGGAAGACCGGTCGGGAGATTACAGCTTGCCCCGCTGGTTAGGGAGAAACCGCGCTAGCCGACGGTAGGTCGGCGCCGGATCTCGCCATCCAGTGGGGGAAGATCACCGTCATCTCCCGAGGAAAAAACACACACTACACTAACGGGACTAATGACCTAAGTTGTTGACGCGCCCGGAATCACTAACCATCTACAGATTTTCGGAGATGACAAATTTACGTACGTTAATTCTCTTCACGTGGGTTTAGGAACTCTTTAACTACCATCACCCAGGAATACTTCAAGTTAGTATAATACCCAATAATACTTAAAGTTAACAACATTTTCATATGTATTCATCTACAAAACGTACATATTACATCTAAGCATAACAGTCAATAAGACAAGAATTTTCAAAACGACAAAAAACAAAAACAAAACATTATCATGAAACCATCGTTATTATTGCGTACTGTTTTATTTCTAAGTCCCTCGCCTTGCATGCACGGCCATTATCATTCTTAAATCCTGATCCAGATATATTTTTAATTTATTACAAAACTTGATCTTCCTACAATAAGTATTTGAATGTGTTCCCTGTTTAGTCACTTTCCTTTCTGTAGCCTCTGCCTTCTTGAACGGCGTGCAGTATTCATTCCAAGTTCCGTTTTTAGTGAATCTTGTCCAGACCAATGGCATCTGCTTCTTCTACACACGCGATTATAATCCTATGTCTATTTATAATATTTCCCTACGTGTCAGAACATCATCTGCATGGCCCCTCATCGCGTCAAAAGCTCGTCTGCCCCGTTTCTTTATGTTACACGCTCTTTATCTGTCATCCTCCCTGCGCGAGATCGTATCCAAACACGTTTCTCTTTCGCCCTAGTGCGCAGGCCATTCCCTTTCTAGTACATTACAATTTCTGATTGGTCACTGGGACTCGAGCACTGTATTTGTTCATTCTTTGGTTATTTATTCGTAATAATTTTGCTAATTTACTTTCTCAATCACAGAAATTGCTCACGTGTCATGTTTCTATTTACCAATATATTCTCTATTTTCCCTACTATGAATTACGTTGCCATTCCCTTGTATTCTTGTTATTTACTATTCGATCCTTTGCTTCTCTTCTGTCACCCATTGTCGCTGTCGTCCTGTTTATATATTAATTTGAATTTGTCGTTCCTATTAACACACTACACAAAATAAAATGTTACCCTTATACGAGTACATTGACGAGTTTATGCTGATGTTTTAATCACTTTACCCTTTCGCTAACTACAGCGTCAACTTACGTCAACGTTAACTTGCCTTCTGATTACTAATGGTAAAAATGTCAATTGTATGAAGGTCTGTACTTCTTTCTTCCCCATCCATTGTCAACGAATCCGATCGACGGTACTAGCAACGGATTATTAACGTTGCTAACAGTAAACACGGAATCAACTTTAAACATTTCACATACGAAATATTGGCAAAATGCTTCTTTTGTTTTGTGATTCCAGTATTCCTTTTTGGTATGTTATATCTAGATGGATTAGTGATTTAATGGTTACATGATTACGATGAAGTGATACGAATGATGATGGAGCAACGAGAGGTAGAGGTAATCCCAAGAAAAACTGCCTTGAACCAACTTTGCCCAGCGCACATTCTACATGAATCAACTGGACTTTGAACCACGGTATCCAGAAGCGTAAATCTAACGCTCTGACTCATTTGTAACGGGTCACCCTATCGAAGGAGGGATAAACTCCCACATCGACCGTTCTCACTGAAGTTGATATCAGTAAGTACAAGTTCAAATAGAATACACAAAGACGCAGAGGAAGTTTCAAATTAACTTTCATTGTGCAAAGAAGATTTCGTTACATTGAAATATAACCATACAAATGCATCACAAGTCGTTTTCTGAGAACAGTCGACCGTCGAAACGAGACGTCAATAGTCGAAACATAAATCATGCGGTTGTTAAAGCAGCAGTTGATGGTGCAGCTATTACGAGATGTTATTGTGTGCCCCATGCAACGTTTCATCGCCAGGGTTCCCCAGGGAACAAGCTTCCTGAGAGAAGCGAGGCGCAGACACAACACGCGGGTGCAAACGCAGCAGTTCGGCGACGTGAGCAGCAGCAGGATGGTGCGGACGGCGGGGGCGGCGGGGGCGGCGGGGGCGGCGGGGGCGGCGGGGGCGGCGGGGGCGGCGGGGGCGGCGGGGGCGGCGGGGGCGGCGGGGGCGGGGGCATGGACGAGGCGGAAGCGGCGGGGGCGGCGTGTGGGTGGCGGGCGGCGGGGGCATGGACGAGGCGGAAGCGGCAGGGGCGGGTGGCGGGGGCGGCGGCGCAGGCTCCGAGACGGTGCATGCAGGGCGACAGGGTCGGTGCACGACTAAAACTGTAGTGGTGTCGTCCGGCACATACCTGACACGCTACTTCTAACGAGGTTCAGCTACCCCGGAGTTCCCTGGGTGTTCCCCCCGGGAATAACTAAATCGATGGTAAGAAGCTTAGTTCGAAAATTATGCGGATAATTCCATCTTATAATACAATAATAAGTAAGCAAATTATGCTTGTAATACCATTTGCAATATTAATACATGATTATATGCGCATTGTGAGGAATGTACTATGTTTCGGCCAACAAATGTTGTATAAACATGTTTAACGTAATACTGACATTTCACCAACAAAGCAAAACTTATGTTTTTGTGATTATACAAAAATAAAACGGAAGTAATACATTTTGTAAATTAGATTATTAAAATATACAAGAAATAAAATTAGATCATTGCCCATAAAACATATTGTTAGACTTAACTTGATTTCAATGTCCAAATACATCCCAAAAGAGAGGTATTTTATAAATTGTAACTTTAGAAACATGAAACTTGAAGAATTTTTGTAGGATTAAATTAAGGTGGATGTGCTTACCACTGAAAATATTATTAAACACGAAACGAGGTTAAAATTTTCGAGTGTGTGCGCAGGCAGGTAAAGAATAAAACATAGAATTCAAGGTATATACATGCAGCGCCTTAAGTTTCACTGAATTAACGTAATTAATAATCACATGGTGCTTGCAAAGATTAGCCCATACACAGTCGCAAACAGAAACACCGACATACACAATCACCCATAGCCCATTTACGGCCACTAGTAGGGTCCACGCTTTTAAAGTACGAAGCGGCAGCGCTTATTGCTCCGGTGGAAGTGGCGGTGACGTGTGCGGGGGCGGGGGAATGGGCGGGCGGCGCGCAGGAAGCGGCGCAGACATAGCAGATGGGGCAAGCGCGCTTGCGGAATCGGACGAACGCGGGACCGCCCCGCCCCCTGTCCCCGCCCACGCCGACGTTCCTGTCGCGACGACGCCACCGGAAAATGACGAACCACGCTGTCGTTCCAGTGATTTGGCCGCAGGCGTGCGTGGATGGCGTGAGATGGCGCGCTGGCAGCGTGAGTCGGTGTGGGGGCGGGTCGGTGTGGGGGCGGGTCGGTGTGGGGGCGGGTCGGTGTGGGGGCGGGTCGGTGTGGGGGCGGGTCGGTGTGGGGGCGGGTCGGTGTGGGGGCGAGTCGGTGTGGGGGCGAGTCGGTGTGGGGGCGAGTCGCGGGCAGTGAGGGATGACGTGGAGCGTCGTTTTGTGAGTGGGGACGACCGCGGTTTGTTACCGTGCGGTGTCGGACCGAAATAGTAACATGACTGTCCCTCCACCTGCCTATATGAATACAGTCAGGTAGTATGACTCTGCAGCAGCGACAGTTGAAGATCTCCAGGTCGAAAGAATGCGTAATCACCCGCCGAGTTGTTCATATTTGGAACCAAGAAATCGAATAAGGGATTTACTCATATTTTTGAGGTATGTCGTTTCTTATATTCCTTCGTATAGTCTCCCTTGGTCCTTTTATACTTATACATGCTGAGCATTTTAATGAACATATATATTTCTCGTCAATTAGCAGAGAGGGACAGAGGAATGTTGATTTGTTTGGTCTTGACTAAAACTAATTGAAAACATACTTAGCAGAACATGACCACTGGTACAAGTATATTCTCACTTAAATAATATTTCCAGAGGTGTGTTCAGATCTCGTTCAGTACTTGATATGCTTCCATCGCGAAACAATATGGTAACAATTCTTGCATGGAGATACTCACAGGATGATTAATATCGTTCTGAGGAATGGAATACCAAGCATATTGCATTTGGAGACTCAACAAAACTTTTGTCAGCCGGGCGAAAGTAGTTAGTCTAACGGTGCAAGAGATCGGTTCGGTCGTCTTTCAATCCAGTTCCACATACGCTAATTTGGTGGAAATATCTGGTAGTCAGGGAAATTGACAAACGCAACGAAGATTAAGTTGCACGATCAGAATGTGGATGAGACTGTCCTCAGCATTTTCCGTAACCTTAAAAAATGCACCAGAACGAGTTGCAGGTCATTCTGTGTTTACTGTGCCTTGACCAATGTTTCCTGAATTAACACCAGAAGATACGTACGGGCTGGTAGTACTTCGACAACTTTCTCAGGAGTTTGTCCTACGTGTCGTCGCTACACGAGTATACAATATAGAAGATGCCGCTCATCAGTCCGACGCGAACACACAGAGCGATACTCGACAAGCAGAACGATACTCATATAACGTAGTTATTTGTCAGTGGATTTATGATTGAAATATCTGATACTTGTAATTAAGGCATAGCTGTGAATAGCTTGTGAGAAGCAACATCTAGAAATTAAGATTTTGATACATTTTGTAACAAACATACATATCTTCCTGGTAAGAAGCAGACGGTGAAGGTTGATCAGAAAAGGTAACGAACAGATGTTTCTGACTTTACAACCAGATGTCGTCACTGAAAATATTGCGGTGCCATTTTTTCCTTCAGGTTTCCTTTCTCGACTTCATCGACATGGGACAGATAACGATGCTGAGGTCTGAAGGAAACATTGGCTAACGGTACGCGTAGTGGTAGATCCACTTCATGTAAATCATTGCATACGCGCCTTCCAGACACTCCAGACGTGACATTACGTCTAATCTGTTCTCGGGTCCCCGTACGATTCGCTGTATAATACACTTGTAGAATGCAAGGATCGTGGAGTGCAAGAGTACTCGCTTACTTTGGAACCAGCGTTCAAGCTCTTTTTCCTGCACATCGCAACATCCATCATTGCTGATACGTCTCGCCCAACATTTTTCATAATTCTACAATATGTCAGTTCAGATTCCCACTATTCGACCTCGTTCAACCTCATTGAACTTATATACTCTCGGGGCTCGCTTTTGCTATCCTGACATGTTACAAAGTCAAAATTATCTTTGAAAAATGCAATTTTCTGCGCGCAGCTGGTTACATTTTTATAGTACTTCAACTCCGCTGTCTTCCCCAACACTAGGTTTACAATTGCTCCATGTACTAATTATCTGACCATATTTGGTACACGTATTGTCGTTTCCTCAATCCTTTCCTTTGTGGTATTATTTTAAATTCCGTCTCTTATTTCAATTTTCTTTGTAAAGCCGTGACATTAACATTGAAAGTCGACTTACTAACGCATTACTGACGCTAAGGCGAGTGCATTTTCACTTTATAAAACAAATACTCATTACGCAAACAGAATACTGCTTTCCTTAGCAATAAATGCGTATAAATTACGGTTCATGTTAATACTACGTATATAGAACCTTCTCACACGAGCTTTCCTGATGAAGGAAGTGCTACGTTAATTCATTAATGTCGTGGTTGAGTGAAACAAAGTAAAGAACATTAACTATTTTACAAATAATCCTCTACGTTTTCGGTAGTTAGAGAAAAGTTTTCATTTACAGAATACATGTCATATTATTTTAAATCCTTTTATAAAAATCTTTCCAAATTTAAAATGTTCGATATCGTGATTTTTAATTATAACATCCATTTAAGGAATAAAGCAAGAACGGAGTTTCAGAATTTATTTTAATTTCTATGAAATTTGAAAATATTTGTTGAAGCACAGCATTGATATCTAGAACAGGTTCTGATCTTGTCAAACTCTCTCCTAAAAATGTTAAATATGTACATTTCACAAATATCATGTATGCAAAATGTACGCATGCACCCAACCGACATGAACATTTTCATCGAAGAGTCACAATCAATGAAAAAGCTTGATTATAGTAAGCAACAATAAACAATTTCAAATTTGAGAAGTAATATGAAAAAGAAATTTCATGAAGAAAATAAACATTACAGGTACCATTTCTGTTAAATCGCTTAGGTAATACGTCGAGAGGTTTCTTTTGCAGTTACGACAAAAATTAAAAGTGGAATGGTGTGATTAAAGCCCACGCGAGATTTTGAAAAAAGTTGGGTAGGACACCTAGCGTATAAAGTTATATTATCTAAAACAATTGAATAGTATGGAGTGACTGGTTCCTTAGGAATTGAAAACCTCGTATTGTCGGGTCCGGGTAACGAAAACGTAGACCAACTTTGTTCCTATATGAAGCAAATTACTTCCTCTAATACATTGTATAGTCAGAATCTACGTTTTGTAGATTCTTGATTCTGAAAAGTAGGTTGGCAGCATTTGTCTGTCTGTCTGCCTTTCCGCCCGTCCGTCTGTGGTCAACGCTAGCGCATTAACCGTTCAGACGACTTGCTCCAAAACTCATATTAATATATAAAGTAAATTTATGTACATAATATGAATATTTTTCGAGATAGTCGAGCGACCAGTGCTGGACCACTTAAAATGGATTGACCCTTACATAAAATATGCTCTAAAAAATCGTATCAATAAAAAACATGTAATTTGTTTTGTAAAAAGAGTGTTTTTCGCGTAATTTCTTGAGGTTGATGTAATTTTTGATAAAAATACATTTTCTCAAAAACGGCTCCCAATATTTTCTTTGATTTTTCTGGGGATAGAGCAAAGGAATGCTTAAAAAATGGCACAGGTCTCAATTTCATTGAAAGCTCTGAATTCTCGAAAATCACATGAATTAGAAATAATTGGAGAAAATAGTGTGTTCTGTAGTAGCACCACTAGTTTGTCATTTCCATGCAATAGTGCAACGCAGTTAAAAAGATAAAGCAGTAAAAAAATCCTGACAATGAATCCATTTGTACCAAGAACATCAACTTTCTCTTATTCCATGCAGAAATAACGTTGTAGTATTCACGAGAAGCAACTCACTGTTGACTTGACAATAGTTTCTAATTTGCGCTGCATAGAGAAAAGACGAGTTTTCACTCGTCGAAGGACGCTGCACCACAGACCTTCGGTTCCATGCTGTGACTCGGTTCTCCCTTATTTCATCATTTTTATTAGGTCAACTTGTGACCTAACTTCAATAAAAATTGTCACTATAAATTCTCCATTTAAAAACTCTTTCACAGAATACATTTTCTGAAATGATATAATTGATAGGATACCTAGAGACAATTTATTTCCTAAAAACCCTTGTTATATGATCTGAAGTTAGTTTGAAGAACACGTAGTATGTCATACGCAGAGTCGATTTTACAGAAAATGCAGCTCTTAAAGCGTATGATTGAATTTTAAACATTAAGTTTACCAGCAATATTAGACATTTAAATAAGGGAAATTAGAATTTCCCGTAATATTTCATTAGAAGAAGAAACCCCACAAGCATGTAGGTCCGGTCGGATATTTCAGAAAACACTTCCCATGTGTGGCATGAGTTTCAAAGGAAGAATTTCAAAAATTTTAATTCCTACGGTCTGGCTTTGAAAGAATGTTATTTGCCATTGTTTTCTTTGTCACACTCAATCGTTCTCATGGCTATATAGAAGACAATACTGACGCATATTCTGTCAAAAAGTAGCTCGTATTTCCAGTGTCAGTTTTTGCTTCATTGCAGTAAGAAATACACATATTTAATTATACTAGAGTGAAAAGTACTGTCATTTAATTCATTTGATAGTAGTTTCGATACTCCAAATGTGAAGGTACAGTTCAAAATATTGCTCGGAAGCAAGTTGGATAACAGTCGTCTACAAAAACGGTCTTCGCTTTAGTTAAATGGTTGAGATGGATATCAGATGACAATCGAGCTTTAGAATCGCTGGATATCGGTTTAAAGCCCCTCGTCGGCGTCGGTTTTCGCGGTCCCTTTAAATGGCACGCGCGTGTGGGCTGGTCTGCAGGCGGTTCCGGGTGCGCGTGGGCCACGGGCTGTCGCGGGGCGGCAGCGCACGGGGCCCGGGCCGTGCGGCGCGGCGCGGAGCGGCGCCGAGGCGTCGGCGGGTCCGCGCGCGCGGCGCCGAGTGTACGCGCCCAGCCGACGAACATCATGGCGCGAGGCTGCAGGCGGCGGCGGCGGCGGCGGCGCGGGGGGCGCGGGGCGGCGGCGGCGGCGACGCGCCCGCGGGGAGCGCGGGGCGCGGGCGGCGCGCGGGGCAGAGAGGGGAGGCGCCGCCGCCGCCACCGCCGCCGCCGCCCCGCGCGCTGGCTGTCTGGGACGTTGTCTAGACAGAGCGAGAGAGAGCGCCGCCGGCAGAGCGGGACGGGGCAACGTCTCTGTCCCACTTTCCCGCCGGCGCCGCCCGTCTACCGCGCCGTCTGCGTGCGCCCGCCGCCGCCGCCGCCACCGCCGCCGTCGCCGCCGCTGCCCGGATCCGGCCGCGCCGCCCGGAAGCGGGGCCCTGGGTTCCGGTCCCGCACACGCGGAAGAGACGCAAGGCAGGAGAGGTGCGGCGCGCCCGAAGAGGGACGTGGGTTCGGGGCCCTGCGCTCGTAAAATCAAACCGGACCCGTGCTCAGACCTAGCCGCCCTGCCGCGCCGCGCCGCGCCGCACCGCAGCCGCCGCCGCCGTGGCTGCCACCGCCCTGTTTCCCGGAGTAATTGGGAGCGGACGGTGCGGGCGCCCGTGGCCGCGTCACAACGGCGCCGCGCGGGCGGTGGCGGGCGGTGGCGAGAGGTGGCGGGCGGTGGTGGGCGGTGGCGAGAGGTGGCGGGCGGTGGCGGGCGGTGGCGAGAGGTGGCAGGCGGTGGCGGGCGGTGGTGGCGGGCGGTGGCGGGCGGTGGCGAGAGGTGGCGGGCGGTGGTGGGCGGTGGCGGTGTGCGTGGCGGGCGGTGGCGGGCGGTGGCGGGCGGTGGCGGGCGGTGGCGGGCGTTGGCGGGCTGTGGCGGGCGGTGGCGGGCGGTGGCGAGAGGTGGTGGGCGGTGGCGGGCGGTGGCGGGCGGTGGCGAGCGGTGGCGGGCGGTGGCGAGAGGTGGCGGGCGGTGGCGGCCGATGGCGTACAGTGGCTGGCGGTGGCGGGCAGTGGCGAGCTTGGTGGGCGGTGGCGGGCAGTGACGGGAGGTGGCGGATAGTGGCGGGCTGTGGTGGGCGGTGGCGAGCGATGGCGGCGGGCTAGGCGGGGGCGGGGGTTGGTAAGTGGTAGAGGGCCCCCCGCCATTGGCGTTTGACAATGAGGACAGGAGTCGGCAGGTGACTGGGGGGCGGTGCCAGTGCGAGTAGACAGATCTTCGCAAGTCGGGGGTGGGGCATAGTTCTCCGATAAGCAAACTGTGAGCGTGATTTGCCTCGCCTCTTAATTATTTCTGGCCTCAGTACACGTAACAACAAGCTGTTCCACTCTTACTGTACCTAGAATCACGTTTCGGAAGAGCAAGTACACACAGAGAAATGACTAATTCTCTACTAAAGGGTTGCAATAACTACTTTTAGTGCAAGGGAACATCCATTAGGATGGAATAAATTGATTTTTGTCTCAAATAAATGAATATTTTCTAGGCTGGTATTGCCATAAAATATTTCTAAATAAAGTTAAAATTGATGTTGTGCCTGAGGTTCAACGTAAAGTGTCAATGTTCTCAGTACAAAAGAGGCTTTTTGTGTTCAACGAATTTTACCTGAAACCAGAATCAGGCTTCACGTGAAACGACTGGAAAGGAAAATATACGAATGCCGCTGCTGCGCAGCGTACGACGTTGAAGCACCGTGAGGATGTGGCGGCGGCTCAGCCACCAGACAGCAGCGTTGCCGAAGTTCATGCATTACGTTTGTAATTGGATACTGGGAATTTCGTAGCGTGCAGAAGTTTCCAAATTCCATCTTCGTGGAGTTTCGTTTTTCATATGTAATAACATACGTGGAAATGGTTACGTAGATCTCATGTCCGAACTGTTATGTGATTCAATGTCTTTTTAATAATATCTCTACGAATATCGTTTCGATAAATTATTACTGAAATAACGAGATTCAGTAGTTTGAGAATCAATTACACAAAACGTTGACAAATATACTCTTGTCTACGTTGCTTCTTAAATCAACTTACATGTGTGTTGAGATGTCTGGAACATTTCCTGTATATCAGATAAGATAATGACATTAGACGTCTAAAGATTAGAAGAAAATTTATCATTAAATATTTTTTATTAAGTGTGTTCCAGTAAATTCAGTGAAATCGACTAAAACCGAAAGTATCAGTTGGATCTCTAAGATAATTTATCTTGTGTGGTTGAAAAACTAGTCCTATTACATGGTAGCATTTTGCCCATCGGAAAATCTCCGGAATTGACGCTGCCGGTAATTTCTCGTTCCCTAAGCACCTTCATTTGGCGCAGCTGCGTTGCTTGAAATCGCCTTCCCGCAGTAATACGACTCATTGCGTTCTTATGGCAACTCGATTCCAGATCGCAGTGGCTCCACCTGCAGAGAGTGCACGTCCGTTAGGCTGGCGGGGGCGGCGCGGCGGCCAGACGGCCCGCCCCGCGACGGCGGCTCCGAAGCCTGAGAAGCGCCCGCGGCGGCGGCGGCGGCGGCTGCGGTGGCGGTGGGAGGGGCGGCGGCGGCGGCGGTGGCGGTAGCGGTGGCAGTAGGGGCGGCGGCGGCGGCGGCGGCTGCGGCAGCGGTGGCGGTGGCGGTGGCGGTGGCGGTGGCGGGGGCAGTGGCGGTGGCGGTGGCGGTGGCGGTGGCGGTGGCGGTGGCGGTGGCGGTGGCGGTGGCGGTGGCGGTGGCGGTGGCGGTGGCGGTGGTAGTGGCGGTGGTAGTGGCGGTGACAGTGGCGGTGGCGGTGGCGGTGGCAGTGGCGGTGGCGGTGGCGGTGGCGGTGGCGGTGGCGGCGGCGGCGGCTGCGACGGCGGTGGCGGTGTGGGCGGTGGCGGCGGTGGGAATAGTGGGATTGGTTACGGCTGCAGCGGCGAAGTGGTAGCCAAAAAGGTGGCAGCAGTAGTGATGGGGATAATAACGACGGCAGCGGCTTGGTGTAGGTATCGACGGTTAGGGGCGGTTCTAGCCGATCATTTGGGGGAGGATTCATTATAATTTTTGTTAAATAATAAACATATTTTTTATTATATAATATATTAATTTTGTAGTGCGTATATGATACTATACAATATTATTTTTTAAATAATAACATAAATAAAAATTTTAATTAGTTTTGCCAAATAAAAGATGAAACCAAACAAAAAATCTTGGCCTTTTCTGAGGGAGAGGGATGCATGGCCAGGGGTGGGTCCTGCCGATCATTTTGGGAGGAGGAATCATAGATTTTTGTTAAATAGTAAATACTGTGTTATTATATTGTTCCTAAATTATTTTTATAGTATGTATAATACAAAACAGTAATATTTTTAAAAATAATTGCATAATTCTAAAATAAATATTTAAATCAATTTCGCCAAATAAAGGAAGACAACAAACGAAAACTCTAGGCTTTATGCAGAGGCATGGCCCCCATGGCACCCCCTAGACCCGCCACAGGCCATTGTCCCCAAGCCCCGCCCCCCAATGCATCCCCCACTGCCGAAGCTGGCGGTTACGGAGAAGGCGGAGTGTGGATGGTGTCGGCGGCAGCGGCGAGTGGCGGCGGTGGTGACGGTGGCGGCGGCGGCGGTGGTGGGAGCGGTGGCGTGGCCGCGGCGGCCGCCGCTATGGGCGAACGTGCGCCCCTGACCCGCCGAAGCGAGCAACAAGTAGGCGTACGGCGCGCCACCGCCGTCTCCAGTCGAAGACGCAGCCCTCATACGAGACAACGCCCGCGTGCGATTTTTTCCGCAGTTCTTGACGATCGACAAATCTTGTTTGTAACGAGCGAATCCTTTTAGATCAGAATGAACGAAACAATTTATAACAGTATACGAATATCGTGAACGCTCGCGAAAGATGGTGTGTGGATTTAGAAATGTAGATTCTTGCACATACAATCCAGACATAATGTTTACTTTCTCGCTACTGCTTAAGCAGTTTAGAGAAAGTATTGTAATGGTGCGTGAAAAAAAACCAGCGAAAATTGGAAATGTTAATTTTTTTCGACGTTTCCTGCAACTAAAATATTGAAAATGTAGATTTTTCTCTTAGTGAAATCTGTTCCTTAAAAATAGATTTTGAAATAAGTTCATGCACAATTTTTCAAAAAATTTAACTGTTATAACTGAAATGTTTGCTGCCCCTGACTATCGAAATAAATGCAGATATGTATTACAGGCGCTTTGTCTCAAATAGTTGAATTTGATGTTTTCACATAACAGCTGAGGTGCTAGTAGCGAAGAAATTACAATCTTTCAATACTACGTAACTGCTGCCAATAATGCCAGAAAGTATGTGCTTTTGTAGCACCACTAGTTCTGACGAGAGTAACCTATTTATATTAACAAGCTAGTACACTCACTCAAAAAAATATTCGGACACCTACGATTTTATCATATTTTCTTTTATTTAGAAGAGAATATTAAACTTGTCGTAATTTTGGTGATAAATAATGAAAGATGTGCATTTCATATGTTAGAAAAATATACAAGTTTAATTTTCACATTAAAATTTATTAAACTACAATTAATTTGAAGAAATCTTACTTCTTCGGAACGTCAAAAAAATATTCGGACACATAATATAAACCAATTAATAACACTAAATAAAACAAAAAATAAATACATCAATAACTTGTTAAGAGTCCTTTCATTATCAAAACTTCATTCAACCTCATTGGCATGCTGTCTACGAGTTTTCTGGTGTACTCTGCAGAAATTTTATGCCATTTTTCGCGCAGTCTCACTTTTAATTGTTCTTTGTTGGCAATGGGCTCCTTTCTCACTTCACTGTCCAACTTTTGCCGAAGATTTTCAATGGGATTGATGTCTGGGGATTGTGGGGGAGGGTGAAGAACTTTAGGACAGTTGTATAAGAGCCACAGTTAAACCAATTGGGACATGTGTTTTGGATCATTGTCCTGATAAAAACTAAAATTGTGACCTATACCTAGCTTCTCAGCACTTTTCTTAAGGCTGTTCTTGAGCACTTGAAGATATTTGTATTTGTCCATTATATCTTCAATGAACACAAGCTTACCCACACCACTCGCCGCCATACAGCCCCACACCATTACGTTCCCACCGCCGTGTTTTACTGTTGGCTGCAGATTTCTCTCTTGCAACTGTGTGTTTGCCTTTCTCCACACCAATGTTCTTCCGTCAGGTCCAAATACATTGAATTTACTTTCGTCCGAAAAAATAACTCTATTCAATTCAATCAATGACCTTGTTTACATGTTCCTCAGCAAACTCCCGCCTCTTCCTCTCGTTTATCTTATTTACGAAAGGCTTTCTTCTAGCCACGCGACCATGAAATTCTGCTTTTCGTAGAATCGCTCTAATAGTTTCTGGATGTACTTCCTTCCCCAGTTCTTTTCTCACCTCTGCAGCAATCTTTGGTGCACTTAATTTCGGATTCTTTTTAACTTTCCTGACGACAAAGGTCTCTTCTCGACGGGAAAGTTTATGGGGACGTCCACTTTGGCGGTGAGACTCAATCCTATCTTCTTTTTTAAATCGCTTGATTATATCATACACTGTGCTTTTCTTCACATTTAGAATTTTTGCAATTTCACGGCAGCTCTTGCCTTTTGCATTATGAAATATCACTAACTGACGCAGTTCAAAAGATCTGTTTTTCCCTTTGCGTGGCATTCTTTCGACGTTCTTCAAGGAGAGACACTAATAGACTGATTTTGGACAGCGCTTCGATTGACCGTTACGCCGTCCTTGAATCAACCGTGGGAAGTTTCTACGTCCGTTTTCCCCCAATAGTTTGTTGACAAAAATGATTAATGTACAATTGTCCGAATATTTATTTGGTGTGCAATTTCCGTTATTGAAAGTTCTAATGCAAATTTATCATTGATGTAAAAGCGGAAAAAATGCATTTTGCAGTGTACGAGTATTTAAAGCTAAAATAATATTAAAATTATTACTGGCATAATATTTTATGGTTTTAACAGCCTCAGAGCGTGTGAAACGTGAGTAATCTGAATACTGTCCGAATATTTTTTTGAGTGAGTGTATATATTTTAATATCAGAAAACCCGAAATAAATTTGGAATGACAATTATTTCCATCTGTTTGCAGGGGAAGCTATACGTTTTTGTTACGTTTTTTGTTTAATTTAAGGGCGCAGGTGACTATTTTAACGAAGATTATTGGAGCACTTATTTGAAAAAGTATTCTCATGCATATTTTGCTGTAAAGTGTTATGAGCTACTTTGTTACGCCAAATAAAAAACATACATTTGTGAAATCGAAATGAAGTGTATTTTGAAACTAGATGAGACTACTGGAGAGTAATGAAAATGCATTGTTCTATACGTTGCGTGTTTTCCTCCACGATCTGACGCGAGTGAGCTATTCGCGCTAGGAAAAGGACGGCAACAGCGCTCGCTCGCCGTGGGCCTCTTGAACATTCCTCTATAGGTCACAGAGGGCGAGAGGCTACTTCAAAAGTTAAACTGCACAGTTTCAAATCATCCTAGATACGTGTAGTTTGATACTGCCATTACGTTTCGTATGCGATAAAAATGTTCATTTAATTTCATTATATGCAATCTAGCTTTCAACGAGTCTTTTCTCTTTTCACTCAGAAGTTGTTTTCATTTAGTCATATTTCCAAAAAAACGATGAGAAATATTGAAGTAAACTAAAAATTAATCAGCGATTTTTTTGCCAAAAAATTTGACGTCCTTTATTTTTTGTTAAATGCAAATGTTTGTTTTCTTTTGCTAGAAATGGAATATTGCAATTGATATCGTATAGGTACCTACACCTACATTGTACAAGAACAGGTATAATTCGTATCGTACAAGTGCAGACTAGTACAGCCAACGTTTCAAATTGTTGGTTATGAGAAGGACGGGAGAAATGTAATTGGAGGGTCTCTTACAAGCATCAAACTAGTCCAAATTCGAAAATTTTTCAGGAGGCACCGAAAACTTAATAGTGAAAACGTGCTTAGTAATGCATATACGAATTACTTTTCCGGCCTTATATATTTCAGTGTGTTTGGCACTTGTCGAAAGGAAATGTCCTAGCAAATAGCACCAGCTGTAGGGAATGTGAAATTCTGTACTTGTTTGATTCTTGTAAGAAATCCCTCAATTGTAAAGAAATATTAGCAATATAAGACAGACACAATGTTGTAAGAATATAAAACTGGAATTTGCTAACAATTTTTATCACATACTTAATAACTTGTGGAGTCAATTCATAAAATCTGGCGAATAACATTGTACGCGGCACAAGTGAGTGTGACGGAAATGTACAGCATGATTCAATCTACTATATAAATTCAATATATTGCGGTACAAACCAAATGTTAATGTCACTATTTGTTAGTATATTCTAAGTAATTTAGTTCCAGCATTCGACCGTCAAAAATGTCAAATCCTCTAACAGGAAGTCGGGAGAAGCAACCACGAAACAAACGTGTTCCTAGTCTGTATTCTGCATTCGCATTCTTGCAGTCAACTGCCTCGCCCCTCCGCCTCGTGGTGCGTCACAGAAACGCCGGAGGCCGTTTTACTGTCGCACGCCGCATCTTGTCGAGTACCCAGCGAGCGATTTCCCAATTGATGTCGCACTAAATCGATCCGGGTTGTTGGCGGCGGCGTTGGGGGCGCGTGGCGCGCCGGCGCAAGCGCGGGGGGGGGGTGACGGCGGGGGCGGGGGGCGGGGGCGGGGCGGGCGGACGGGTGACGGAAGCGTCACGCGGCAGCCGCCGCCGCCGCCGCAGCAGCAGCAGCAGCAGCGCGCCCTTGCTCCGTCGCGCCAGCTCCGCCGCCGCCGCACTTGGCAATGAAAGGCGCGCCCACGCCCCCCGCTCCGCGCCCGCTGCACGCTCCGCCCCACGCGCCGCAGCCAGGGTCGGCCTTCCCCGTAAAGGGGCAGCGGGCAGCGAAGGAGAGGGAGAGGGAACTCATTCCTCGCGCGGGCAGATAACCGACAGACCAAACGCACAACGGAGGAACAGCTGGGAAGACAGCGATGACCGCCAGCCTAATTCACGGACACGTCAACCAACGAACGTATCGGCCATAGCGCAGAATGAACGGTAAAAGCTGTAGAGCCAGTAAATAATATGTTGGAATTTTAACTGCTATTCCCATGAAAGCTACTCGAACCTCTGACGTGGTAATAATTCTTCGAAATTATTTTGTTTACTGTTCTTACGGATAGTGTTGCAAATGTTCCTTTCCAAATCAGTGACAGAGCGGCCTCACTTAGAAGCGCAAAATGATCCCACAATTACGTAATTATTACGAACAATTATTATAATGAACTTGTAATGACCAAAACTGTTACCATAAATTACCTACATTTGCTTATTTCTCCCAAACGACGCATTTCCTTGGAAAGTTGTTTTAACTGACTAGTCCCCAATATTTCGATTCACTGATAACTTTCATTCACCAAATGAAAAGGAATTCGAAGAAAAAAATATGCAAACTCATTTCTCACGCACGTGAAATTTTAACGTTTGAGGCTCAATTGGCCGTATGTCTTGCGTCTCCTTTTCCATTAACTGTCTAAAGAGCGTCATCCAAGAAAATAGCAGACTGCAAGAATTATGAATCATAAGTAGATGTGCGTACTTTAGGGACAAGCATTGTGCGGAAGAAAGGAAAAATGAAATGATTCTCACAAACAATTTCACAGATATTTAACACCAAATCGAAAAGTGATCTTCAAATTTTGTTCATTGTAGAAATGTCGAAGATTTGGAACATCTGAAGAGGAATTTCGTTTCTCTTTAAAGTACACAGTACTCGCTTATAAATATTTTGAAACGAATCATCATTTGAAGCAAGTTAAAACGCCATTCCGCCATTTCCGATCTGAATAGGATGTATAGCGTGACTCAGCGCCTCCATACCTACTTTCGCGTGTTCATGCCCTGTCACTGGCTTGCATGTTTGACCGAAGTCTTCTCTGTGTGATGTATCGCGAGGAGTCTCAGCTAACTTCAGAATCGACACCACAAATTAGTTAATGTTTAATAAATGATAACGCGTATTATAAGTCAAGGGCTTAGTTCGGGAAACTTTTAATGACAAATGAAATAGTATGTGTTGGTTTCTTCATTCTTATATTTTCTTTCTTCGTTTCGTTCATTTTCTCAGTGTAAAGGGTCCAATCACATTCACTGTTCCAACATCGCGTCCCTACCCCGAGGTATCTCGACATGGAGAGTAAAAACGTGGGGAAAGCGAATTATAAAAATACACTCCTAACGCAATCCACTCGTAGGTCGCAAGTAGTTCTTTACATAAACAAGGCGCTGAATACTGAAGCATTAAAACGTAAAATGTAAACGTGTATGTAAAAACAAAAGTCAGAACATTATATGAACTTAACTTAAAGCGTCGCAATGGTCGGCTTATTTGAAGGGGAAAAAATAACCCATACACACAAAAATGGTATTATTTCTCTCAAGACCTCAACCGAGTATTCTCTTCCATTCCTGTTGGTGATCAACAGCGGTATGGGAGGTGTCGAACTAGAAGCTTATTAGTAGAGACCGGAAATATATGTAGTATGAAACGTGAAAGTATGTACATAAATATGTAATGAAAACTAAGAATATGTAATAAATATATAAAATCGGATATAATATGTAATATTAAAATACAATAATTATAAAACGAAAATTTACATAATACGAAATTACATTTATAAAAATGTCGTAAACAAATATTAAAAATAATATAAACGTTTTAAAAAATTTTTGGAGCGCACAAATGTATGCCCGCTTTGCATCACACAACTTTCCCACCAGTAGAAAAACCTTCAAGACCAACTGAAGAAGCTACTGAACTAACTGAAGCAGGCGCGCCGCACTGTGAGAACATCCGACCGCGTCTTCAAGTAGCGTACGTCATGTAGACAGCACCCAGTAATAAAGTAGGAAAAAGTGCGATTTTTTGAAAATACTTTTCATAAAAAAAGCAATAAAATTGAAGAAAATTTATAGAATAAAAAATAGTTTGTAGAAATAGCAAAATTCTAATATGTAATATAGTAATAAATATGTAAAAATATATACTGAAAAACTGAGATATTGTGTTAGGACGGCGGGGATTCGCCAAGATTACAATATTTAGAACGGTAAGTCGAAAGACAAAAAGAATGTAATGACATACAAATCCGGTCTCTACTTATTAGACAGAGGCAGGGAGTACCGTCCGGAGAGTACCTCTCCTGAGGATGTGCTGTAAGGGGCGGACGCCCTCCTAGCCCCCTCCCCCCACCCCGCCCCGCCCTCGTATGCTGCGCCGCTGCCGTCGAGGGTCTTCCCGACAATCCCCGGGCGTCCCAAGGAAGGCATGAAGTCATGCTGCGCCAATTTCCGGGTCTTCGTGCGCTCGACGCATGGCAGGCTTCAACGGCGCGGCGCGACGCGGCGCCCCGACGGAACACAGCGGCTGGCACAAATTGAAGGTCACAAGGGTGACGCGTGGCAGGTGGTGATGCAAACAGATGGGGGCATTTAAAGACTTTTTTTTTACGAAATTTTCGAATTCTTTCACGACATAGATTTAGATATTGTGATTTTATTTTTTTAGTATGTTATTGTATTAATTACGTAATAAAAGCTACGCTTTGTATTCGAGTTTCTTTTTTTCCTTTAAATCACTTTCATCAACTTATTCATTTTCATTATATTAACATCTCAATTATATTTTCAAATTTATGATTGTGGAACGTCTATTTACTTAAAAAAAAAAGAATTTAGTCCCATTAACGTCTCCTACTTATTAATGATCCCAATGTAATTTACGTGAACTAAAAACATTCACACAATTTCCCAGTTACAATGATATATATGTATAACACAATGCATACTTATAGAACTTTTTATAGAATATATTATTTGCATTTTTATAGAATATATTATTTCCCATTTCCAGTTTTATCAATTTGTACGGTAGAAAATAAGATTATGTATTTATTAATTAGATTAATTCATGTTAAAATTAATTAATTCGTTAAATTGTATTGCGATTTTGGAAGGAACTCTTTAACGTCATCACTCATAAAAGAGGATGCAAAGAGAGCGTCACGAATATAAAAAATTGACCTTGATATCAAATCTGCTCTGTTATTTCCAATACACTAAATCATAATATGTCAAGGTCACTTTTCAGCTACCAAGGTCATACAGCGATCACTGTGGGGAACATTGGTTTTGTAACTTTGGGGAGAACGGTAACGGCAGCAGAACTCGCATACTCATATATGGACACACACTAACATCCATGCCCCAGGTGGGATTCGAACCCGCGGCCCTTCAGGCACGAGGCAGCTACGACGAGGTCAGCCTTCGCGACTTCACCCATCAAAGGATATTTAAGAACAAATTAAAAGAAAGCAAACATGCATTTTAATGAAAGACTTATGGAACTTACTTGGAATTATTTATAACGGCTCTATAATTTTCATGCTACACCCGATTTTGGAGTAATGAAAGTTCAGTGGTATTTCATTTGCAGTTTTTTATTATGTTTGCACTTCTTCGAATCTGGAAGAAGTATAAAACATCAAATAAGCGATATCCGTGTCCCGATTTATGGTCAAAATATTTTTCTCTCTTAAAATTGCGATAAACGAATTCATCATAAGATAAAAGGAGAGTTTAATTGTATTATGGTTAATATACAAACTAGCTATCGTTTAACCTTTCGTTCGTGCAGTTTTACGCTGATTTGTTTTCAGTATGGACATATAACTGTATTTTATTGCACCGGTACTGCTAGAGGGAGAAAAAACCCTTTTTGTATTTAAAAAATACTGTTACAATTTTCTAGTTAAAAAGACGCGTAATATATGAAATATTTCATTTAGTAATTCTGCTTTTAGTATCTTCTCGCTATGTCACAGTTAATCCCCTTCACTATGTTTCTGGTCAACAAAATCATAACTTAATTAACAAATATTCAAGTAAAGTATTGGCCTCTTTGCTATTAAACATTTTTAAAAGAGAAACTTTCCCGGTACAATTTCATAAAATATTCCAATGGCCCTAATTATAAGACGCATCATAGTCTCTCTTTAATTGGAATTAAGATCTAAAATTACTTTTACAATCATAACGTTAAATTTGGCTCACGTTTAAAGTATGTTGCAAACAATGTTGTGTGGGGAAAAAGTACGAATCAACATATTGCTAAAATAAATACGGATTATTACTTAGTAATTTCTCAGCAGAATTTTATTTTCTTAAGACGTAATTATCGTTTGTCACTCGAAACTTCGGTTCGAGCCACCGCGTCCCACGGGAGGGCGTTTTACATGTACGGCCTCTGGGTGACCGTTTCTGAGTTAATGGAAAGGGAGCGACGAGACATGTAAGCCCGGGAAGAGCCGTAAAATTTTACATTTGCAAAAACGAGTAAGTTCGTTATCTAATGAGTTTTCGGCGTATAACGTTTCGTGCCTTAGTCTTTGACGTTGTTCAATAGATGAAAACTAGTCCATGGTACAATAAATCACCGGAGAAAATTGTGGAGTACACAAGTCGACTTTGAACGTTATACATTAAGGTGCATAATAGAGGAATTGGTGTTTTAAGCTTTAGAATATAAAATTCTCATTCATACGTTCACGAAGATGTACAAGAATAATATCAAACCTGTCAAAATAGAATACATGAGAAATGCATGGACAGCATTTTTGCATGGACATTAGCAGTAGGTAGCTTTATTGTCTCAGAAACATTCTTCTTTTTCGTCTTCTTCTTCTTCTTCTTCTTCCTCCTCTTAGAGTTAGTAGTCACAAAAAATGTTAAAGAAATCGTGAAGAGACAGACCCCTCCATGGACAATATCTAAAAAGAATGGATAAGGTCCAGATCAATAAAGATCAATCATGTATGTGGCATAAAAGGGGAATAATAAAGCCAGAATTGGAAGAAGAATTAATAGCTGCTCAATAAGATCAGACGTTGAGAACACGACATAATAATAAAGCGGTTCTCAAAATTTCCCAAGATGATAATGCCGCATTTACCAGGAACAAGTAGAAATCATTGAACATATCGTCTCAGCTTGTCCAAATTTAAAAAAGGCCGAATACTTGTAATGACACGACATGGTTTGCAGTTATCTCTACAGGCAGATCTGTAGCGCCCTCAAAGTTCCAAATACATGCCCTAAGTGGTACAAAACTGGTGGTGACTGTTGCTCTGTGTACAATATTGTACGAGCAACAAATTGAAATTTATCGCACGATAGCGGCAAACAAAACGGAAATTGTTTTCCGGAATTTGGAGAAAAAAACGTGTCTGTTTGTAGATATTGCTGTGCTGTGCGATCACAACGTAGTAACCAAGGGGACGGAGAAAATTCTTAAATATAAGAGTTGGGAAATCGAGATCAGCTGAATGTGGGGCGTAAAAGCACATGTCGTCCTAATAGTTATCAGAGCTCTGGGATTTCTTCCGCAAAATTTAAGTAAGAACTTGGCTAAACTCCTAGGTCAATCAAAAGACTGGGAAGTGCAAGACATTGCTTTATTGGGTACAGCCAACATTATCCGCAAAGTATTGTTGAGACACCAGCAGTTCCTAAATCGACTCCTTATGAAACTGATTTTCAACCCGGAGGAGATTTTATATTCAATCGGTTCATAGCACCAATAGTCGTGAATTAGAGGAATAATAATAATAATAATAATAATAATAATAATAATAATAATAATAATAATAATAATAATAATAATAATAATAATAATAATATGTCTTTTAGATGTAAGTTGCGTTATAAAGATGAATTTGAATACAATAGTTCATCTTAAAATGATGAATAGAATTGCAAAGTTAAACAGTACGTTCTCATAAATTAACCACAAATTGCTAGATTTGGCGAAGCAATCATTGCTTGATTCGTGAAGGGTTCTTTCATTTCTGTGCTTCCACTAATACAATTGTGAACTACGTTACTCTCTACAGTCCGCAGAAAAAAGAATAAGTAAAGCTTCACTGAAATTTTATTGATATATAAATCCTTAAGTTGTGTCTGCACAGTACAATAGTCAGTGCTTTCTGCATATAAAGTTTCGTGAAATTGTATTTCTCTGGAGCGTGACTGAGAGGTATTTTTCTTATTCAGACCCAGCGACTTCCTAAACTGTGACGCACGCAGCGAGCGACTGCAAGACTTTCGCGACGAATTTTCAGTTTCAGCGGAACAGCTGCGCTGGGAGCGCCGCACCTCCCGCCTCGCGCTCGGCGCCCCGCGCTCCACGACATGCGCCCTGCACCCCGCGCCCGATAACCCCGCACCCCGCGCTGCACGCCCCCATCCCCCCGCTCCGTGGACCCGCCCAGCGCCCCGCGCCCGCAAACCCGTGCCCCGCAACTCTCCCCCGCGCTGCTAGCCCCGCGCCTGATTGCCCCGCGCCCCGCGCCCCGCGCCCCGCGCCCCGCGCCCCGCGCCCCGCGCCCCGCGCCCCGCGCCCCGCGCCCCGCGCCCCGCGCACCACGCCCCACGCCCGCTAGCGCCCGCCGCGCCCCCCCTCGCGCCGCTTCGCGGCCCGCACCCCACGCCACTGCCCCGCAACGGGCGCCGCGACCCGCATCCCGCTTCCTGTGCCCGGTTCGGCGATCCCCGCGCCCCGCGTCCCGCACCAGCCCCGTAGCCCCAGCGCGGCGCGGCGTGGCGCGGCGGGGCGGGCGCGCGGCCGGGCATCGATCCCGGAGCGCCGCAGCAGGCATCTTAAAGTGCCGCTCCGCGCCGCGCAGCACTGTCTTCGTCATTAGCTTTGCGGAGTCTAGCGGCTTTAAGACGGCGACCCCGCGCCCTCTTCCACTTTTCTTCGTGGTCGCCCGCTCCGCCTCCGCGCGCCCGCCCGTTGCGCCAGACCCACTACTCCCGCCGCGCCGCGCCATTGCAGCCGGCAGTAGCGGCCACCGCTACTGCCTCCCGGACTACCACGCCTCGGCCGTCGCCTCAGTCCATAGCACTATAGTTTTTCTCTCACCAGCGTTCAACATTACCTGCCTTTTTCTGTTCAGCCGCTCCTATCCCAGTCTGTGTTCTAATTTGCTCCCACTCTTCCTTTTTTATACTTGTGTGAAGTATACAATACACTTCAGAGATTGTATTTATTAGTATTATTATTATTATTATTATTATTATTATTATTATTATTATTATTATTATTATTATTATTATTATTACTATTGTCAGTAGTAGCATTACTATTATTATAATAGCGGAAAGCGCCAATAATATACGAATTATTAACCTTTAAGCTTTTATATTAATTTCCTTCCAGGAAAAATAGGAATATATTATTCAAAAATTCACGTATGATTTTAATTCTTCCCT
>BLKR01005719.1:0-73867 GCA_011170035.1 Teleogryllus occipitalis | reverse complement strand
ATGTCTTGTTCGAATACGTTCATTATTTTTCTGTTTATTAGTGTGTAATGTGAAAAAACTCCAAATATCGTAGGCACGAAATTTCGATTTTTTGGATGGAAAGTAGAGAAGCCCAAAATTATTTTCGAACATGGTCTAACTCTCTCGTATGTGTTTTAGACAATATTTAATTACTGCAGGAGAATGTCGTGTAGTTTAGGTTTTATAACATTGTAGGAATGGTGAATGGAAAGAGTTTGGGATAACTTTTATGAGTTTATAATTTTTTTAATACCTACTACCATAGCGCAAATTTATTTGTGTGTCTCGTTTCATTAACCATTATGCAGACAATTGTGAAAAAATGTCTTGTTCGTATACGTTAATTATTTATAAGTTTATTACTAGGTAATGTGAAATAACTCATAAGGTCGAAATATCGTAGGCACGAGAATCATCGAGTTTTTGGGAAGAAAAGGAGAGAAGCCCAAAATTATTTTTGAGCATTTTCAAACTCCATTGTAAGTGTTTTAGAATATATTTGATTACTGGAATAGAACGTCGTGTAATTTAGGTTTTATTACAAAATAAGAAAAAAGATTTGGTAAATTGTTGGATTATTTTTATTAATTTTAATTTTTTTAATCAATACTGTACTAGCCCAAAATTATTTGAGTAACGCGTGTGATTTAGAATTATGTGGACAATTGTCAAAAAATGTCTTGTTCGTATACGTTCATTATTTTTGTGTTTATTTCTGAACAATGGAAGAGTGCTCGAAAGTTTGTAATATCGTATGCACGTTTTGGAGTTGGTGGAACTTACGTGTATGTAATTTAGAGATTATTCGATTCCTGGAAGAGAATGTCTTGTAGTTTAGGTTTTATAACAATTTAAATATTAAAGAAAATATGTGATAAATTATGAAAAAATATGTGATAAATTATCTATATTAAATCTTTCATTAACTAAAATTTTGCAATTGCTTATAATGGATGGAATTGTGGCTCTAATTTCTTTGAACCGTAATATCGTGTGTGTGTGTGTGATTTCTTCTGATCTTCTAGTTCTGAGCATGTGAAGCTTTTCAATCCCCTTTTTTGCTAAGTTGAATTTGGGTGTTTGTACTCGTAATGTGGGTGAACAAAATTGATTTCGGTGTCATTAAAGACTCCAAATTATGGCGCATGATTTTTTTAGTTATGAAATATTCGGGTGGTTCTCATTTCTCTCTCTCGTAGTTAGGGATGAGTTTAAAAAATTTGAGTAGCGGCCCATAGAAAAACCAGAATTCAATTGTTTAGATCACGCAAAAAAGTTTGAATTTTGAGTAAGTCGGGGTAGTAACTTAACCTCCCCCTATTTTGTAATCTTAAATTGGGAGGTTTTAGGGTATCAAAAATAATGTTTTTGGTGGTAATGAAGGGCCCAAAATTACCCTAAAATTATGGCGCAAGAATTTTTGAGTTTTGAGAATTTGGGGTGGTTTTGGTTTTTGGTTTTCTTATTTAGGGGTGAGTTTCGGAATTTCAAAAAGTGGCGCTTGGGAGCCCAAAATTCACTGATTTCGACCGTACAAAAAAATTTGAGTTTTTTGGAAGTGGGGGTGCTAGCTTTACCAACCCTTATTTTGAAACCTTCATTTCGGGGTGTAGTGGGGTACAAAAAATAATGTTTTTGGTATCCCTGAAGAGCCCAAAATTATCCCAAAACTATGGTGCATGAATTTTTGAGTTCTGAGAATTTGAGGTGGTTTTGGTTTTTGGTTTTCTTATTTAGGGGTGAGTTTTGGAATTTCGAAAAGTGGCGCACGGGAGCCCAAAATTCACTGATTCAGACCGTATAAAAAAATTTGAATATTTTGGAAGTGGGGGTGCTAGCTTTACCAACCCTTATTTTGAAACCTTCATTTTGGGGGGTAGTGAGGTACAAAAAATAATGTTTTTGGTATCTCTGAAGAGCCCAAAATTAGCCCAAAACTATGGTGCAAGAATTTTTGAGTTTTGAGAATTTGGGGTGGTTTTGGTTTTTGGTTTTCTTATTTAGGGGTGAGTTTTGGAATTTCGAAAAGTGGCGCACGGGAGCCCAAAATTCACTGATTCAGACCGTACAAAAAAATTTGAATATTTTGGAAGTGGGGGTGCTAGCTTTACCAACCCTTATTTTGAAACCTTCATTTTGGGGGGTAGTGAGGTACAAAAAATAATGTTTTTGGTATCCCTGAAGAGCCCAAAATTAGCCCAAAACTATGGTGCAAGAATTTTTGAGTTTTGAGAATTTGAGGTGGTTTTGGTTTTTGGTTTTCTTATTTAGGGGTGAGTTTTGGAATTTCGAAAAGTGGCGCACGGGAGCCCAAAATTCACTGATTCAGACTGTACAAAAAAAATTGAATTTTTTGGAAGTGGGGGTGCTAGCTTTACCAACCCTTATTTTGAAACCTTCATTTTGGGGGGTAGTGAGGTACAAAAAATAATGTTTTTGGTATCCCTGAAGAGCCCAAAATTAGCCCAAAACTATGGCGCAAGAAGTTTTGAGTTTTAAGAATTTGGGGTGGTTTTGGTTTTTGGTTTTCTTATTTAGGGGTGAGTTTTGGAATTTCAAAAAGTGACGCTCAGGAGCCCAAAATTCACTTGTTTTGACCGTACAAAAAGTTTTGAATTTTGAGGAAGTGGGGGTGCTAGCTTTACCAGCCTCATTTTGAAATTTTAATTTCGGGGTATTGGGAGGTAGCCCAAAATTTTTGAATGGGGGCTGAAATTAGCCCAAAATTAGCCCAAAATTATGGCGCAAAACTTTTTCAGTTTTTCGAAAGTGGGGGTGCTAGCTTTACCGACGTGGTTGCAGCCCCATGTCCGCAGGAAAGCGCCGCTTTCGTATAAAAAAGTGCCGGGGTTAAGAGTGACGTTTAATTTTGTGAAAAAGAAGGAGCTGGCACGATTTTTTAAGCCTTCGCAACTGGTAGCGTAATAAACACCTCATGAAAGATAATGTTGAACGCGGGTGAGATAACCCAGAGATACTGTTTTATTTAAGCTGCTATTTCGTTTCGTGTTTAGAGAATTGGAGTTTGATATTTGAAATGTACTGACCCGCGTCAAGATGTCGTTGGCTATCAACATTGTACGTCCACTCATGTTTTTTTTTGAGTTAATATTATTTTTGAAGACTTCTTGTTGATGTCCACCGTGGGTACAAAGAATTTTTTTCTACATGAGAGGGATCATGTGTTTTACCCTGAAAGAAAACAATGCCGCTCCATAAGCAACTGAACCTTTTTTCTACATGACAGGAATCATGTGTTTTCCCTGAAAGAAATCAATGCCGCTCCATAAGCAACTGAACCTTTACAAAGTTTCAAGCTTGGTTTCCTTGAAATTAGAAATTATGGTCGTAAAAAACGTGTGCACTAAGCCGTCGATGTGTGTTTTCTTAGGAATGAAATTTATTGGAAAATAAGTTATTCAATCTCTCTTCAAAATAGTTTTTTTTTTCATTTATCAAAGACAATTTGTTGCTGTAAAACTTTTAAACAACCCTTCCTTTTTACTTTTCTTTTAGGTGAAGATTGATTTATGTTTTCGCATTTGCTTTTATTCTCATGTTTTGATTGATTGATTGCTTAATTGATTGAGCGATCGATCGATTCGTGTTTCCGGGTACGTCAACTCTCATGGGTGTTTCTCTCCCATGAACTTGCAATCCGTCGTCGACCTAGCAATCTACCTAGAGTCGAAAATTCGTCACCGTCTGCACTGGAATTGAGGAACTCTCAGGCTAAAGGCTGTGCTGTGGTGACAGCTGAGCAACCTCAGTCGGTTTGCTGCTTCGAAACGAACCGTATGATATTTCTATATAAGGATTCATTTGGGTAAAATATTGTGATGAGCTGTATGAGCCTCACTTCTACTCAGTTGATTTGTATTTTTAGTGTTGTTTAGATGTGACTTTAGCCTATCTACTTCAAGCACTGCTTGGAATTGAGGGACGAAACGACCATGTAATCATACATTATGAAAATGTGATTGTGTTATTTTGCTGTTTTTCCTGCAAAACATGACAACACACTTCTACACAAAGCGAGATAATCTCTTTAAAAAATTTCAGCCATTGTTCTGGAGGTCACAGTAAGATTCTCTTTTCGTGCCATTATAATATTTTACGATGAACATCTTCACGAGCAGGGAATATCTTACTATTCTTCTACATTAGAAGCACACAAATGTGAAGACACACAGAAATGGAATCTTATTCACAATTATGTCTTAATGTTGATGACAGGCACGAAGTTTTAATGGGGTCCCTGCCCTTACCACAAAGAACGTCTCGTCAAATTCCCCATCGTCATCACTTTGATGGAGATCATAATTCATCGTGACGTCGCAGACGTTTACGGAAACGCAGCAAAAGACGTCGCAGCCTCATTTTTCACGGGACCACCCACTCGCAGCGGCAGCCATTAGCGAAGGTTTGAAGAAGAGGCACAATGGACACTTTCAAGTTCCCTTTTTATTAAGGAACCCATACAGAATTTTTAACCAATCGACCCTAAAGGTTGGGGCGTTTTTATAAGTTGAGATATCATTATTTTCATGACGCAAAAAAAGCGTTCAGAAAGTTACAAATACTGCACATATACGGATTTCTAAGAAAATGATTTAGTTAATAAATAGCACTTCAATAAATCAGATTTTTCCAAAGTTAAATAAAAAAAGATTAGTATTGTAAATAACGACAATATTTCATTTTGGCAAAAAATATTTATGTAGTATATCAATGTCAGATATTAGTATTTTACTGCCCCTGCTAGTAAGCAACATTTAAATCCAATGTACCAATAAAACGGAACGTAAGGATGTAATGTAATGTATTGTAATGATTTGTACCGGTCCGATAACATAATTTATTAAATAATTTATTGAACAGTATTTCCAGTCGAACTCCAAGAGAATTTAGGCAACGCCGGAAAACAATGAGCGATCGTGCCGCGGAAGGGGAATTTTTTGGAAATCAGTGAAAACGGGAAATTTGGGGCAGGGCAACGTGAACACCATTTGGCGGACAATTTTAGAAAAACTATGACACCAAGATCAAGAAAATCGCACCACGGGTTCACGAGAAATCATAAACGAAAGAATTTGTATTTTTAACATGTTTGAAGTAGCAACATGAAGTCATTGTTGATATGCTAATGACATAGGGAAAACCACATTTCGGTTAATTTCTTGAGAACGCGTCGACGGATTACGTCGAAACTTTGGAAAGCAATAGAGGAAATTACGAGGAATCCGGCAAAATTAGTCTCGACCCGGAGGAACGAATGCAAGACCGGAAAGAATTAATCTAAAGTATCATTACATAGGGGATTAAGAAACAATCGACGCGCGAGTAAAATACAGCAACACCACACGGCATCCCGGAAGGTACGAATATTACATTGTAAATAAAAGGAAAAATAAAAAGACCCGATGACAACGGATTAAATGTTTACAAGGCCCAGAAGAAAGATAGTGATTACGAAACAGCGCTAAACACCGAAAATGTCGAACTCGAACATAAAATATAGTGGTGAATTTCAGTCGGTGATGGGCGGCTGTTTTGAAAGATGAACAACGCTAAGAAAAGGACAACAATATTGTGTTGAAGTAGACGGGTGAGAAGCAGCTTAGATCTGGGAGAGGTCAGATGTATGTGATAGTAGTGAAACTTTTATTTTCGGACTGAACACGATACCGTTGATTTTATTTTGCAGTGTTAAGTAATGAACAGTAATCTATCGCAACATTTATTGGTGATTAATGGAATTTAGGTCGCGTTAGAATATTAGTAGAAATTTAATTATTTTAATTATTCGTCATTTTCGTTCGTGTTTATAGTAATTTTGTAATAGTGGTTTTTGTGTTTATCCCGGAATAATTGAGCCGGCGGAATTAAATTTAAGGACGGTGAATAATCGCCGCGAACAGTAATTTTTGGATTTTGGACGACGGGCGATTGAATTGGAGCCTGGGCAAAGGAGACTGGTAGCCAGCGAGTATCTACGTGTCCAGCGGGGTTGGAAGCAGACGGCAGTGCTGTGTAGGCGAGATGCGCAGAGTGGCAGAACAAGGGAAGTGACGACAACCTATTTTTTTATTATTGCGTGAATGAAGGAAATCCACAAAAAGGAAAGACATTCTGTTGAAGACCAAGTATTGTTTCATTAGTATTAGATTAAATTTTAGGGTACAACAGAATGCGCATTCGAGTGAATGAGTGTAAATATTTTTTTTGTTGTTATGTGTGAATGTGTATAATTAATTTTATGGGTTATTGTATGTGTTTGAATATTAGTGTCAATGTGTTTATGCAAAGGAGCAGAAATCGCCGCGACCAAACGAATGCGGTGATGTTCATAGACCGTAACGGGCAGAATTTGTGTTAAATTTGCTAATACAGTAAAATAAATAGATGAGCGCCTACGGCGGGTCATTTGAATTTTGAATTGTGTTATGTGTACGTTATTTATTAGCTAGAAACTGACCCAAGCACGATCACGCCGATATTTTTTTTAGTGTTCTCCGTATGGAGCGATCACGGGATTCACGCCAAGGTGAGGCGGGCAAATGCTAGCTGAGGCGCGGGCACTAAAGATCAGCCGGGAATTAATAAGTAGGAAATTGTGTGACAGTGGCGACCAACGTGTATGTTCAGATGTTGAGGTTTTTAGGTTTATGTGTATGTTTATGTAGGTGTTTATTTATGTTGACGTATATGTTTATGTTTAGTTTAGTTCAGTTAGGCAGGAGCCTCTTTTTCGTTGCTACAGTATTAAAGCATTATTGTTTTAATAAGAGCACATCTTCACTGTGATCACCGGAAATAATGTAAACCCATTAGCCACCTTCCTCTTCAGACTAAAAAAATTGACAGGCCCTCACACACACGCATACACTGAGCATTAAATTTTAGGAGCGAAAGAAATAGCCAAAGATACAAATAATTGGTCGATATAATCTTTATGAGAATTACTAAATGTTCATAAATGTACATTGCTGTCAAGTATTGGCTCTTACATAGAATAGAAGAGTCCTATGTCACTTTTTCTTGTAACTTCCGCTATGTTCTCAACCATTGTGAAGTTTTCCAATACAAACAGCACATTTTTCTAAACCTACTTGTCAAAAATTCATGAATTGCTGTCAAATATTGTCTCTTCGATAGAATAGAACGGTCGTATGTCATTATGTCATTATGTCCTTAACTTCTGTCAAGATTTTCATTAAAAATTGCAAACTTTTCTAAAAATACTTGGAATTAATTACGGTAACCTTGCAGAATATGGCACAACTATGCTTTACGAATCAGCAAAATATCTCCCCGTCAACATGTACATCCCTATCGATCAATCGGTCCTACAACTCGTACGGAAGATTGAATTACATACGTGATCAACGCACCTACTCGTGTAACAAAAAGCCCCGCGTCTAATGGAGGGTTAAAAAGAGCCCGGGCGGAACGCGGGTTCGTTAGTTGAGTTATCCGCCGCGGGGCGCGCTGCCGCGCGGATATTACGCGCCGCAGTACACAGCCCCATAAATCTCCATTATCTCGCCGCTGCCGACTCGGTAGAGGGGAAGATACTATTTCTAATTGCAAATCGCTGCTTTTGCAATCAACGGAAGTACAATCGGAGCTCGCAAACGAGGAACATTGGCGATCGTCGAACGTGTGAATATACGTGCCTCGCCAAGATATACCTGGAAGCGCTGATGACGCAACAGAACCCTTCGAAGAGTTGCCATCCAAGTTTTCTTTGAGTTACTGCGAGTGGAATTCTATAAATTAAACGTTTTATGTGGTGTCAATGAGGACGATTTGTGCAGAGTACGCAGGTATGAAGTCTCCAAAAATTTTTAATCCTGTAAATGCGGAGTTGCATTGTGGAATAAAACAGTCCCTCTTTTGAAGAGATAAAGGATGTATGAACAGAAATTTGCTACGTTGTCATTTCGCATATGAGAATGTGTTTGTCAACTATATTTTAGGTGTCACGCGCACCAACAAATACTATTGGTAATACTTTTGCGTTAGGTTTTCGAAACCAAACATTGCTGAAATGAAAAATGTTCAGCCAATTCGATTTATCTCAAAGGAAAGTCCGCATTCGAAAAATATGTTATATTTTGTCGTCTCTTTTCTTAAAAATATCTTCTATACCCCCTGTAAATGTATTTAAAATCCATAAACAGATATTTATCTCAGAAGATCTTCAAAAAACACTCCTACACCAAACTCGAACCTAGGACTTCCTAGTCACAAGGACTGCAGTGACATCAGTTGATGCTCTGAGCCATCTCTTTCGGTGCGCAGCACGCTCGAAGTATCCCAACGATTATCAGCTTGAAACGATAGTATAAATGCCAGGTGTTTTCAATCAACTGAGAATTTCATAATGTTTATATATTTTATTACTTATAACTTTTTTACTCATATTACTCTTATTTATTTCATGGTTTTTCTTTTAAATTTCTGGTTTATGTAATCATTTTTCCAAAGGGTAGGAATACACTATGTTTGAATGACAAGTATTTGACAGTTTTCGTTTCATGTTGTTTTATTAAATGATTCGGTTATTTGTTGTAAGTAACAATCTTGTGAAATAAATTAACAAGTTTCTATGTAGCCTATCTCCTCGAGAGAAACTTCATCTTAAATTTATTATATCTCTCTCACGGGCGAACGGCTCTATTAACAGATAAGAATTTTTGTTTCTAACCTGAATGTGGAAAGTTATTGCTATTATTGCACTCTTAAGAAAACACGATTACAAAGTTCACATTTAAGTTTTAATTTAAGTACATTAAAGTTTCAGTTTTACTTGCAATTGTTAAGATTAAATATTAGTAAAGTATTTCATTTATAAAATTAGAAATGAAAATTATATATGTATTTGGCGTTATTGGGTCGGTAGGTAGACTTCCCAGCCAGCTACAGGTGTTCCCCATGCCGGGGCTAAGTTAAATTCCCCTGCTTGGAGGAAAGACCGACATAAGGAGAATATGACGTATTCTCTTCACCGTAACCAGCAAGATCCGCCTGTTTGAACTTTTCTTCGACACACAGCTACAGAAACTGGGACGATTTTAAAGGAAAGCTACAACTCCGTTTTTGCCTTGACCGGGAATCGAACCCGGGACCACTGCACGGAAAACTAGTACGTTGTCCATGAGCCATCCCAGAGGCAAAAGTGGAAATTAATATCCCTAAATTTGAAGCAGTAATAGTCAACTGACGTCTCCAAAAGATTTTCGTGACCCAGGAATCCAGTGATTTACAAACACCCCAGAGACGTTTGTACAACCCTACTTTTAAACCTCCTGCCAGTATCTCTGGACGCAGTGCCAGCGAATTTCAGTAAGGCAAGTTACCTTGTCCGCAACCTTGACATGCTAGTTACATAATAGATGATAAGATTTTCACTTGTTTAATTATTACATCCGGATCCAAATGGATTTTTCATTTGATATCGCTAACTTATGTCGACAAAATAAGTTATTTCGGCAAAAATGTATTTTCTATGCTTTTGCTTTGTAGACTTATTATTGCAATATTAAACTTGGGTCTTTATATTAAAATTCATTCCGCTTGCCATACCATATATGAAACGAGAAAATTGTTTGCCAATACTGTCTTAAATGGTAAAAAAAGTATCTTCAAAACCTACTCAAGCTTTTATTACTCAGCTGTCACTGGCGGCGAGCATTTGGGTTCAAAATACGCGTAGAGGAAAACATTATACAGTACTCTGGTCCTAATTACTAGTCTTTTTTTGGAAATCATGAAAATATGTTATGATAAAACTATAAATATAATCAACAAATTCTGTAATCGTAAACCAATTGAAGCAATACATATTTTTACAACTAGTAATTTTTTATAATTTCACGATGGTCACAACAAATCTGCAGCTACCTGTAATTAAATTTCCATAAAATTTATTTGAGACGAAATTAAAGAAGTCATAATGACTTTTACACTGTTAGAGAAAAATGTTGTTGAAATAATTCCTATTGTTCTGGCGACCCTTAAAACATAAATATGTATAGGGAAATTTCCTAGCAGACGAGAAAATAAGCGAGCTGAGAGTTTATCTCTCAAGAATACAGAAGAAAATTCAGTTTTCAGTAATTCGAAACCAAGCGTGCAGTTAGAGTATTATAGAAACATGTTTTGTTCCGTTCGATTTCACTTAATCATAATAGCGCTGCAGGATACATGCAGGAGCAAGACGAACAGTAAGAGAACATATGTTAATATTCTCGCACGGTCGCTGCGTTTGCATATTTAGTAATAATATTGTTGGAAAATATTATCACAACTGGTTCACGCTGGTTCATTGAGCATTAATTTGCAGACGCAATACTAGTTATCTTACTTGTGCAGCTCAAACTCTTTTAGTAAGTAGAATATATTTCAATTCTCGTGCTTTTCACTTGCTATTCAGTCTCTTGCTTTTTGGTAGGATTTCTAAGGTATGAAACAAATATTAATTCCATTTAATGCTTGAATGATTTTAACGAATCTTACTTTCATATTATGTAGACTATTCAGAAGTTATCACGCAAAAAAAGATACAATTGTCACTTACAATCAGTTGTCACTTTTAGCAGTCGCGTTCATAACACGTGAAAAATAGTAAACATTTTCATAACTCACATTATACTACAAATTACTGTGAAAAACGAAGCAAAAATATTGATCACATATGTAATTTTTTTATATATTTGTTAAAGTGTAAATATTTACTGAGATTAATGAAGTTATATTCACTCATGATGATCTGTACTTTTTATTCCAACGTGACAAAGAAAGAAGGCTATAAAGTACGAATGTTGTAATGTTCATAAAGTAAACACTAAGAAACCATGCCGTTGTTATGAGTGTAAATAAATAAATAAATGAAGGGGGCTATATTTCAGCATGGAATTGATGCGCTTTCTCACTGCGATTTAAACCAGTCAACGGATTTTCGTGAAATAAACTGTATTCGCAGAGTTATACTTATACACGTAGAGCAGTGAAAAATTACTTTAAAGCAATATGGACGGTAGTAATGAGGTAAGTAATTCCTCCTAATATCACTCAGCTCCTCTACAGTCGTAGACAAACGCCTTTTGAGCAGAAGGGATTTTTTTTGTTATTTAAATAAAACGCTGATTTTCAATATTTTCCCCGGAAAACTAGCATTTTTTCCTAAGGCTTTTTCTAGACGACAACTACGTCCCGCTTGGACGCGTATTCCACCATATACTAGACACAAACACAGTTTCGGGCTCCTCTGATTTGAGGCCAGTAGAACGCGAGGCCCTTCGTGACAACACATACTTAAGACAGAAGGAATAAACAACCATGGCGGGACTCGAACCCCCGATCATTCGGACCGAGTTGGTACACGCTCTTAGCCTCCTTGGTCATCCAAGTCGGCAAAACTAGCATATCTTTTGAAAAATTCTGTTTTACAATTATAGACAATTAAAAATTATCATACACGTAAAGTACATTTCTGTTGTCTTCAAAATCATCAACACCAGTTCCGCGCATAATAGATGTGAGAACGTAGCAACAACAGCACGAACAAGTTCTGGAGTGTTCCCTTTCATCTCACGAGTCAGAAAAATCCTCATAAATGAGAGAAACATCTCTCATTGGAGTAACTTGTGTTCCCGGCCTTGTCTCCCCCTTTCCCCTCCCGCGATGAAAGTAAAACGACTCCTCGCTAGGAGCTCCGCCCCAAGAAACGGCGCAAATGATCCTTCCGTGCGTAACTTACTAAAACTTCTGTTCATTTGACATCAGCGCCGGGTGCGGAATAAGAGGTGGCAGCTTCCCCGGCGCGGGCCCGCCCTGCCCGAGAGGGAGGCGCGGCGAGAAGGGTACTTTCCGACTAATTTAACTCAATTAGCGCGGTTTCCACACTTGCTGGAACCGGAGCCGGCGCGCGTCGGGCCGCCGGAGTCTGGAGGCTGCTGCGGAAGCGGCGGTGACGGCGATGGAGGAGCTGGTGGAGACGGTGCCGGCGCACGGAGAGGAGGTGGTGAAGGGTAGCTGCTGCTGGTGAAGGTGGAAGTGGTGGTCATTAGTCTCGTAAGGGTAGTGCGTGTTTTTCGTCGAGTGTGGCGGTGATCTTCCCTCACTGGATGCCGAGATCCGTTGTCGACCTACCGTCGGCTAGTGGGGTTTCCCCCAAACCAGGACTCTCCCACCAGCGGGGCACGGCCCCAGCCGGGACAAGCTCTAAGCTCCCGACCGGTCTACCGGAATATGTGGTAGTGTAGTGCATGTCAGTGTAAGTGTGTGTGTGTGTGTAAAGGGATAGAATAGGTCAAGGAAGGGGAAGGAAACATCGCGCGCGGTCCGTGGCCCTTTTGTTGGGGTACAACTCCAGCATTAGCCTGGTGTTGATCGGGGAAAAAACAGAAAACTACCGATTAGAACAGCTAGAATTCTCCTCCAGACAGCAGCTGAATTCGACCTAGCTGAAAAGCTAGTGTCGGAAATCCTGCCGCCGTCAGCACTCGAATGTAAGACGTCCCGGTGAGAGACGCTGTAGTAACATCAGCTGATGCACAGAGCTACCGCTCCCGGTCTCCAGCAGAGGGGTAGATGCTGGTGGTGATAAAAGTGGACGTGGTGGTTTTGATGACATTGGTCGTGGTTGTGACAGGAGGTGGTGACGATTGTGAATTCAGCAGAGCGGTAGAAGCTGGTGGAGGTGATAATGGTGGTTTTGGTGAGATTGGTCTTGATGGTGCATGTGAGGTGATGATGGTGATGGTATCAATGGTGATAGTGTGAGGAACGAAATGGAGATGGTGAAAATAGGGGTGATGGTTAATTCAACAGATGTAACTGATAGTTGGGGTGATAATAGAGCAAGTGATGGTAATAGTGTAAGTGGTCGTCTTAGCGTGGTGGTGATGGTGGTGGTGATGGTGGATAGTGGAGGGGGAGGTGGGGATATAGATAAAGGTGAAGGTGGTGGAAATAGTTGTGAGGAAAGATGGAATACAAGAACGCGTTAGAGGCTACAATTTTTAAGCTGCCGATGAAAACAGCAAGACACGATAGATAGTGTAGCAGTCGCAGCTTTCTTAATAGTTGTGGCGATGAAGTTGGTAGACTGTAGATTGTAGAAGCAAAGGCCGACGTTGGCCGAGGAGTCTACGATAGGCAACACTCATGGAGGCAATGGTAATTGCGCTAAACTTGACGGAAAATGTGGTAGATATGGTTGTAATCGAGGCATTGATAAAGGTGATAACGAAAGCAATATTTTGAGGATGTGGCGTTACGATTGTAAGAGCAATGTCAATGCGTTACGATAGCTACAGCGATGACGATGACAATGGCAATGTCGATAGCGAATAACGATGCTATTGCTATTCCAGTGGAGATATGGAACTATTCCTATGGAGCAACAGCAATTGCTATCGCTATTCCTATGGAGATAGCAACAGCCATGGCTATGGCAATGGCGATAACAATCTCGATAACCATGATAATGACGTTCGCAATAGCGATAACCATAATAATGGCGTTAGCAATAGCGATAGCTATAACGATGGCGTCAGAAATAATGTTGGCTTTGGCGAGAGCAATGTTAATGGTGACGACGCGTGCAGACGCAAGGACTGCGTAAGTTCCCGCCGCGGCGACGAGCGTGCCCCGGTGCCGGGAGCAGGGGTGGAGGCAATGAGAAGGGAGAGGTGGGCATGAAGCGGTCGGCTGATGACGTCACCATGCGGGTGCCTGTTGTACGCACACGTGCACGCCTGGCGACAGACAGCTTTAAAGGGAGCGGAACGTGGGTACGAACGAATGCATAGGGGAGGTGGCACAACCATTTTAGACCTACCATTCAGATACAACCATCCGCTTCTGATTATGGCATGGATTTTCACTCGTTTACACATTTTTATGTACAATACACTTCAAATTTGAAACCGGTACTGACTTTTCGTTTTTGATCGACGGATATTTAGCAGATCCTATCTAAAGGAAGATATTTTTTAAAAGATAGATAAAATTTCGCAGAAATAAGGGCACGAAAGAGCCAGGTTTATACTGTTGTTAGCGCAGAGAGCTCACAACTCAAGTGAATTGAAATAAGATAAATAATACATTCTTAACGTAGGTAATATCTTGCCAACAATTTCCTCAAGAAGTTACCAAACCCTCGTTTCTCTATAATGTTTAACTTAGGAAAAATCAACAACACACCCAGCATTAAATCAAGATTCCCAAAATGCAGATTCTAACCTCCATAACTTCAAGGCATCTCTCTCCCTCTCCCCCTTCTCTCTCTCTCCCTATTCCTCTCCCTTCCTCATCCTCTCCCTCTCTCTTCCTCGCCCTCCCTCTCTCTTCCTCTCCCTCCCTCTCTCAGTCTCTCTTCTTACCTCTCCCTCTCTTTCCTTCCCTGTCTCCCTCCTACTCCCTTTCTCTCTCCTTCCCTCTGTCTCTGTGTCTATTTCTGTGTCTGTGTGTGTGTCTCTCTCTTTTCCACCCATTCACCACCCATTACCTTCTTACTTAGCATTAACCTAGTCAAAATTTAATAGTCAGAGAAAGAAACCAATCTCGTACTTATTGGTGGCCATATCTTAAAAGATATTTATGATAACGTACCTTCATATCAGCCAATTCGTGGCTCAGAGCGTAAGTCACTTGCCTTTCACCAAGAAGGTCCGGGTTCGATTTCCGGACAATCTCATGTGACATTTATCTGACAAAACGCGTTTAACTGCTTTACAGGGGTTAGTCCAATATTTGTGAAGTGCCTGAAACCCCACCACTGTCCTAATTCTTCCCAATTCAAAACAACAACAACAAGGGTGGCATCCAAATGCTTTGAATATCCTCTTAGTGGAAACACCAAGGATCGCTACTTACTTATTTACTAGATTACTTACTACTTCTACTAGTACTACTACTACTACACCTACTCTTACTCCTATTCCTAATAAAAGTTAATATCATGAAAAATTACATTTCGAGTTGATACCTCGAGAGATCAGTTCACGCCCCTAGTGGAATTCATCTGCAAAATTGAGACCTTCAATGGTATGTATTAAAACTATTTACGAACAAAATGAATTCTACTTCATCCGATTTAATTGATTGATTGATTTTTTCGTGTTTCCGGGCGCGTCCACTGCTTTGGTCGTTAGTCCCGTTAGTGTAGTGCATATTTTTTTTCTCGGGAGATGGTGGTGATCTTCCCTCGCTGAATGGCGAGATCTGGCGCCGACCTACCGTCGGCTAGTGGGGTTTCCCGCTAACCAAGACTCTCCCACCAGCGGGGCACCGCCCCAGCCGGGACAAGCTCTAAGCTCCCGACCGGTTTCCCGAAATATGCTAGTGCTAGTGTAGTGTAGTGCATGCTAGTGTGTGTGTATAAGGGGAGAGGATAGGACAAGGAAGAGGAAGGACAGATCGCGCGCTGTACGTGGCCCGTTTGGTAGGGTACTGCTCCGGCATTCGCTTGGTGTTGATCGGAGAAACCACGGAAAACTACCGATCAGAGCAGCCGGCCGCTAGAATTTTCTTCCAGACAGCGACTGAATTCGACCTAGCTGAAAAGCTAGTGTCGACAATCCTGCCACCGTCAGGACTCGAACCTAGGACCTTCCGGTCAGAGTACTTCAACCGATTCAACAATAGATCCAGCTGAACCTCTTAAGTATGTCATAAGTATTTTTAAATCAGTGCATGTGTCAATACAACAAGAAAGTGTTAAGACAAAAACTTTAAATCTAAAGCGATATTTTCAAAGTGGATTACAAAATTATGCGTTCTAACAGTACGAATTCTTGAATGATGGTAAGAAACAGGAGTGAAATGTTCCCATATGAATAATGTGTTGAAATTTATAAGGTCACAAACAGATGATTGAGGCGTTACAAAACATAGGTTTCAGAGTACCAGTCTAATACAAGACAATGACGTGGAATGTTGGTCCTAGAAACTCCTAATAATTGACACCTGATACTGAAGGATTCCTTTTGGAAGATGTTACGAATTCCTTCATCATTGATAAAAGGCGATGCAATTGTTCAGGCTGTACAAATATAGCAGGGTTTAATTCTAGAGATAAATTTAAAGGATAATTGTAATTTGAATGACACATGACAAAACTCAGACAATTCCTTGATCTAATACATTCAGCGGAATGAGATATGGAAACCTGAACTATTTTAAATGTAGTGACATTTGGAATTTAATGAGTTTTGTCATTTCAAGTACGGCGCTCTCATACTACGTACGTACTACAAAATGAGTTGGATAGTTACTGTGTTGTTTGATTCAAAGGCGCACTGTAACAAACAGCTTTGTTTCAAAATTAGCATCAAAAGAGATAAAGCGAAGTTCTGAAATTCATACCGTTCTCCCTAATGACTTTAAAATATATAATGGATGTTTGCCATTTTTCAGATAGATGTGAATAGCATTTAAAATAATCTTTATTAATCCTTTCATATTAAAAACTGATAAAATACATGTATTTGCACATTTCCTACAAATTTGACATTCTATTTTATCTTTGCTGAACTTTTGTTTAAACTTCAGAATGCGGAAGAAATGAAAGTTTTTTTCGAAAAAAAAACAGCATAATTCCAAAATTGAGAAAATTGAATTAGTACTACCGTCTAGTAGTGTGAACTTTTATGCATCACAGAATAATAAGGAATCGGTCTAAAGCGCATTAGTTTGAAAGAAAACGAGAGAAGAAAAATGTAATTCTGGAAGAACAACAAAAATCCAAAGTGTTTTCTGTTAAACCTGGTTTAGTCTTCGAGAAATGAAGAAAACAACAGTGGGTGCGATGAAAGATTAGCTTCCAGCTGTTCTTTATAGTATTTTAATTCCATTTATTACAGGTATGAGCTAATCTAGAATATATTAAAAACATTTTGGTAAAGTGTTTGTTATTGGTTCAATTGTTTTCACTGATGCACAAATTATAATGTAATATGTAAAATAGAATTTTAACTTTGCAAGATTCTGGTACCTTGTTGTGCTAATATATGCATGATAGCAAATATAATATTTGTGTAATCTACAGTTTTCATGGAAAAAATAACATATCAATTTGTCTTTTTCTTGTCACTTATGAAATTTATTGTTTTATCTACTCGTAACATTTTATGTTTCATGCTGTGCACAAGTATTCCTGTACAATATAAAATTTGACTATCTTGCCGAGTAAGGTGGACGGTTCTTTTTCTCATTTCACGCAAATTTGATTTTTCGACTAATGCTGTCTTTCCGAGAAGCCCTTCAATTACATCAAGACTTCCATTTTTTTGAGAAAAAAACTATTTTGAACAACAATCCCTTGTTTTTATAATTCGAACAAGATGGCAGAACGTTTTTTTCAAACACGAGTCCATAAATAGAAGAGATCTGACGAATACCAGAAACAAACGCGCCAGATGTTGGATCTTTCCGCTAAAAGTGAAATCGGCACCGTTGAAAGACGCGTCGAAGTCTATCTGTCGGCGCGAGGTCGGTTATCACTCTTGGTATTAACTTTTGACTTCTTTCCGAGCCAGAAAAAGTCTTGCGTCTTCCTTCGCGCCTGAATGATGCCCTCTATAGAAACTTCGCTATCACCGATCAATCGGATGTGCCAACAGATCCGTCGTCCGAAACTTTCATCTCAGCGGCTTTCCGGAGAAAAATATCACGGGATTTTGAAGGGTGTGTCTAGAGATTCCAAAAAGTTCATTAATCGCTCTAAATCTTTTTAGAAAAGAAATTCTGGACGAACAAAACACAGGAGTTTGGATTCCAGTTACAGATGTTTTGGTATACAGGCATCAAATGAAAATTAAAGGAATACGATGAAGACGTTTGTATGAAACATTCGCTAATGATCAGAATAGAACAAACTCCTTCACGAGAATCTTGTTCAGGCGATATAGCTTGTTTGCTTGAAATAAATTTTTAATGCCGATCTATAGATAGTTAATTCCTAGAAGAAAACGGAGGTAATTCTTTTGCAAGTTATCAATTTTTTCC
Source organism: Teleogryllus occipitalis (assembly GCA_011170035.1). Classification (NCBI taxonomy): domain Eukaryota; kingdom Metazoa; phylum Arthropoda; class Insecta; order Orthoptera; family Gryllidae; genus Teleogryllus; species Teleogryllus occipitalis. The sequence goes on along the minus strand of BLKR01005719.1, from coordinate 55,825 downwards.
GCCGCGAACATTCTTTTTTGCAGCGATACTCGTAAATTGTGATAAAAATTTTCGTGAGACATGAGTTATAAAATTAATATTCACGGAGCTTAGAAATAAAAACGTGTGTGAAAATATAAAAAACATGATTATAACAATTAAGCTAAATAATGTTTAGAAACACTTTAGGGATTAAGATTGTAAAATGGTCAAAAAGTAGATAAAGTTTAAGGTAATCACTCAAATGGCGCGAAGTGTCACAACATAAACACGACAGCGTCCTCTGCGGGTAGTTGCGCCAAGGCGAAGATTTATGGTACCATACATTGTATGGCCTCTCAGAGCCAACGCTCGTAAAAATAACAGCTACAATTGTAGGAAACAGAATCGGACGTGAAAATTAACGTCCTCTCATAGTTGAGATAAGGAGCCATAAACAATGGCTCGTATTTCGTTTGATTAAAATGTTACTGAGAGTATAAAGGACAAAAGGTAACAAATAAAGCAGACTGAGTTCTCTAGCGATGAATTTCATTGTGAAGCGGGTGGTAACGGGACGATTAGACGTTCATTATAAAAAGAACGTAAAGAATTTACACGTCTTCGACTCGCCTTGAGAAGTTCAAAAGAAAAAATATCCTAGTCCAATTAACAAGTTCATTTAGTTAGAATTACTAGGTGATAAAAGACGATAATCTCAATGAGGAAACAGCGGTTGCACAATAAAATTGTCGGATACATGAAACATGAAGCACTTATAAGTACGAGTTGTTTTAATACAGTGAAAACGGTTAGAATAATTACTGCATTGTTTTTTTAAATAGATGCACTTAATAAACTATAATTCCTATAATCTCGTTGATTAGCCACATGGTGATATTCAGATCACATGATCACAAATATCGATGAGACACGCAAAGCAGAACGTACAATATCATGAAAGAAGTAAACAAAAGTACCCATTTGATTAGTTTCAATAACGTATACCCCAAAAAAGTGGAATACCCCATAGAAGAATATACCCCAAAGAAGTGTTTACCTTAAATACGTTTCCCATATTATTTTAATCTCAGAAGATCATTATTATTCATATATCACATATTATTTAAGTTGTTCTGTAATCAAAAAACAAATTACAAGGAAAATTACGGGATCAAAAGGGAAACACAACCGCGGTTTTAAAGTCACACAAACAAGTACTGTTTGAAATATATGAAAATGGAATTGATTGATTAAGTTTCCGCGCAGGTCAACTACTAAGATCATTAGCGTAGTAAGTTTAGTGCATGCATTTATCGCGGGAGGTGCTGGTGATCTCCCCCGCCTGAAGGCGTCGACCTACGTCGACTTGCCGGGATTTTCCCCCGATATTAGCTCAGCGTCACGAATCGCAGTCGTCTGTCAATTGTTTTATTAAGTAAAAGTTTTATTAAGTATTTATTAGGAAATAGAAAGTGAAGAAGACGAAAGACTCGATTTGGCTTAATTTGGCACTCTACATTTAGATCTTCATTCACTTAGCAAACCATACAAAATGCAATTCTTCTTTCTCACTTAAGACAGAGAAGTGAGGGAATACAATGTGAGTGTGAGAAGGGAACAATGTAATAAGAGGTAAGTAAATACAAAGGGAAGTTAATAAGTATCCGCACTTTCATTTACTCGTACATCGTCTGTAGGTTGACTGTAAAGCTTTGTGCTCTTCCCAGACTTAAGATGATACCGTTCACTTTGGTTGTAGTTTCAGGGATATCATCTATTGTTTGAATTGTTGCGACGTAAACATAGCTACACCACTCTACGATTGCACTAAAAAGAACAGGCTTGCGTAAACAGATTTTTGTGATCTGAATGTAAAAACTGAGAATCCTTAGAAGAATTTCTGCACAATGAGGGTGTAATGTATTCTTCCTTCGCGAAGAGTTTACGAGTGGATTGAACTTCTCAAAGTCAAACAAGCATGTGGGATGAGAAAAAAGCAAGATGTTCAGCCTCATCCACTAGCAATTTCAACATTGATGGTCCTTGCCCTGATTTTAAATAACCGACGAGTGACTTCTGATGAAGTTGCTAAATATATGCATGTTAATCAGATCCTGCATATGAGATCGCTCAGATGGATTGTCAGAAGACATTCTTTTGTTGAGTGACAAAGCGCATATACATACCACCGCCCAAGCTCTTTCGAGGTGTCAGAGCTTCCCGAATACAATTACAAACTTGTCTCGCCTAATTACCATCTGTTTGCTCCATATAAAAATCCTTTAAAAGACCGAAGATTGGCCTCCGAAATACAGGCGAGGAAACAGTGCATACATGTTGCTCAATCGAAAATCCTTTTTTCTCAGCATATCGGAAAGCAGATGCTATGAAGAACCAAGTTCATAGAAACGCACGGTGCCTATGATAAAATATTGTTTCATTTTGAATTTTGTATTGTTGTAATCAATTATAATCACTGAGTTCAGATAGATATTGACTTACCCTCATAGATTAATACTATACGAATCGAATGGAGTTAAAGAGGAAAACTCAGAAACGAGATAACATGAGGTATAGAACTTCTGACACTTATTCGGAACTAAAAGGAAATATTGAAGAACTAAATATCGAGGCGTTTGGGAGATCAGCAGTGGCGCCATGACCAGCTCCAAATCACACGCTGCAAAGAATACATTTTGCAATACATCACAAGAAAATATTACAGAGGTTTGCGCATCAGCTACGTATTCACGATGGAAATATTATAAATTTATCCTATTTTTCTGTATTTACTTATTATCTTTTGAAATTTCGAAGAACTGCCAATATTCGAATCGCCGAGGTAAAAAAGACGGTTAATTATTTTAAACGACGATTAATTATTTTAAAGCATATAATACCGTTTTATTAGAGAACAATTGTAAATGTTTTTTAAGCGAAATACAAATTAAAATAAATAATTATTACGGAATAACATCTTCCATTAGCATGCTTTATTTATTATAGAGTTTAATAATTCGAAAGGCTACAGTATCATTTATTCGTTTCATACGTTAAGAAATTATTATTTAAAATTTTCTTTTACGATCAAAGAGCACGTTGGTAGCGTTCGTCCAGCGTCGAAATAAAGTAATATCCCCAGGTACGACGTCGGGGCCCAGTAAAAGAGCGCGGAGGCGGCGGAAGCAAGGAAGGCGGCGGCGGCGGCGGGGGAGATAAAAGACAAAAGCGGAAGTGCCGAGGCGACGGACAGCGGCGCCAGGCGTATGGAAGTCGCTTCGCTCGCCGCCCTCATCGCCACCCCCAACGCCCCCGCTCTCACCGCCCCCGTCACCGGCGCCCTCGCCACCACCACCGCTACCTCTCCCACAGCCATCGCCACCATCGCCGCCGCCTCCACCACCACCATACCCTCTGCCACGGCCCTCACAGCCGCCGTCACCGCTACCACCACTATTGCTAGCGCTTTCCCAGCCTGTAGCACCCTGACCACTACACCGCTACCTCTCCCACACCCATCGCCGCCATCACCACTGCATCTACCATCACCGCAATGTTCGCCGCTTGCACCACCACCCCCACAGTCGCTACAACCACCACCGCCACCACCACGATCGCTAGCGCCTTCCTAGCCCCTGGCGCCCTAGCCACCACCACCGCTACCGCCCCCGCTTCTGCCTCCACCCTTACCACTATCGTCATTCCGATGGTCGCCGCCAACACCTCCATCCCCACTGCCGCACTGCTTTTCCCGCCAGTGTCGCTACCACTGCCGTCCCCGCCACCGTTACCGCCTCAACCTTCACCGCCACCGTCACCCCCATGATCGCCGTCACCACCTCCAGCACCGTGGGGCCACCAGACGGTGGCGATATCGTCGCGCCGCCTTCACCAGCCAGGGTCGCCACCACCACCACCAGCGCCGCCGACACACCGCTGCAGATTGAGAGCCGAGTGCGATGGCTTGTCGGATAAGGCCTTGCCTTAGCATAATATTGTGAAACAGCCCGGCCCTGGAAACCCAGGCTCTTCCCCAGGGGATTGGGTCCAATCCCCTCGATCTGCGCTTACACGCGTCCTCCTTGTCTCGCGCCCTCCGTCGGATCCTCGCCGGTCCTCGCCGTGCTCCTCCTCGTCGCCCGGGGCGAGACGCCGGGCGCTGCCGCCCCGCGCCGCGCCACGCCGGCTGGCTCCGGACGATGTATGGAGATAAGACCCTGGATTCCGCGAATATCTCACGGCTTTGAAGTGGACGCGCCCCGCGCCCGGAACGACACGGGTTATCTCCGCGCCACGGAACGACGTCGCCAAATTACAACTCCTCCGCTCCCCCCCCCCTCCCCACCAAGCACGGCGCCCAGCACACATCATCCACGCGCTTCCAGAAGAATAATCACTTCTAATAAAGTTCATTACCCGCACGGCGTGCGAGCGTCTATTAAGAAACTTAACGCAGATTGATTCACCGGCCGCGACCTCGAGATAATTTAATTATCGCCTACCCACAATATTAATGAAGCTTAAAGTGCATTTTACGAATTTGAAGTTACTTAATGTCTCTGAGAAAGGTCGGTCCTGCCATACCACCCCCACCCCGGTCTCCCGCCAAATAATTTACGTCACAGTCACAGAGGCCAACCTTGCCACGACTAATCCGATGTAATTCTCGTCTGAGGAGTGACAAGGGAGTAGCTCTAGCGAAATAATTTATTCTGGCCTGTATTAGGGAAAGAGGATTGAGCGGGCGGGGTGCCTCGGCCCTGCCGCCGCCGCCGCCGCCGCCGCCGCTCACTGATGTCAGTCGCCACAGACAAAGGCTCTGATTAATCAGACGAGGCAGACGGCGGAGGCAGCGGTGGGGACGGAGGCGGTGTGGGCGTCGAGGGTCTCTGGGGAGGTGGATGCCGTGAGAACGGCAGGAGTGGGGGGGATGGGAGGACCCAGGTGGTGGCACGAGGGGTTGAGGGGGGGGGCAACGCGGGCGGCAGCGGGGATAGCTGTGGCGGCGGTAGGAATGATACGGGTAACGAGGCGGTGGGGGAAAGGCGGCAGGGGGCATGGGCGCCGAGGGCAGGGGCGGAGGGAGCGGGGGGTGGCGGGGGCATGGGCGGAGGGGGCATGGGCGGCGGGGCAGGGATGGCGGGGGCATGGGCGGAGGGGGCAGGGGCGGCGGGGTGGGGGCAGGGGCGGCGGGGGTGGGGGCAGGGGCGGTGGGGGTGGGGGCAGGGGCAGTGGGCCCAGAGTCGGCGGGGACAGGAATGGCGGGGAGAAGGGATGGCAAGGGCGGTGGTGCAGGAGTGGCAGCGGAGGCGGTTCGCAGCGGAGGCGGGAGGGGGTGACGATGAGAGAGTGATGACATGAAGGTCAGCAGTTGTCGAGGTGGGCGGGGAAGGCGGTGTGGGCGTTACGTTTCTCGGCGACTCAGATACCGTGAGGTGGAAGGGGTTGCGTGATAGCAGGACCGGGTGAAGACGGGAGCCGCGAGGAACGGTAAAGGCAGCGGGCGGCAGGGGCGGTAGGGGCGACAGGGGCGACAGGGGCGGCAGGGGCGGCAGGGGCGGCAGGGGCGGCAGGGGCGGCAGGGGCGGCAGGGGCGGCAGGGGCGGCAGGGGTGGCAGGGGCGGCAGGGGCGGCAGGGGCGGCAGGGGCGGCAGGGGCGGCAGGGGCGGCAGGGGCGGCAGGGCGGCAGGGGCGGCAGGGCGGCAGGGGCGGCAGGGGCGGCAGGGGCGGCAGGGGCGGCAGGGGCGGCAGGGGCGGCAGGGGCGGCAGGGCGGCAGGGGCGGCAGGGGCGGCAGGGGCGGCAGGGGCGGCAGGGGCGGCAGGGGCGAGGGGCGGCAGGGGCGGCAGGGGCGGCAGGGGCGGCAGGGGCGGCAGGGGCGGCAGGGGCGGCAGGGGGCGGCAGGGGCGGCAGGGGCGGCAGGGGGCGGCAGGGGCGGCAGGGGCGGCAGGGGCGGCAGCGGCGGCAGCGGCGGCAGGGGCGGCAGGGGCGGCAGGGGCGGCAGGGGCGGCAGGGGCGGCAGGGGCGGCAGGGGCGGCAGGGGCGGCAGGGGCGGCAGGGGCGGCAGGGGCGGCAGGGGCGGCAGGGGCGGCAGGGGCGGCAGGGGCGGCAGGGGCGGCAGGGGCGGCAGGGGCGGTAGGGGCGACAGGGGCGGCAGGGGCGGCAGGGGTGGCAGGGGCGGCACGGATAGCGAGGCCGCGGGCTCGACGGGGTAGCACGATAGAAGGCGGTGGTAAGGGCTGTACAGGGGGTGGTGGAGTGGACGGGGGGGGTCGGCGGGGACGGCGGCTGGTAAAGGACTGAGAAGAGAGCGAGGAACGGCAGTGACAACTGGGCGGTCTAGGGACGCGACCGGTGAAGGAGGAAAGGGCGAAATGAACTGGAGGTGGGGGAGGTTGGGTGGAGCAGCAGGGAAATTGAGGATTCGGGACCCAATGTGACGACAGGGCCGACCGGCAGACGCTGAGGAGGGGCAGGGAATCAGGAGGTGGATTACTGTGCGGACAGCGGAGGATGTCGTGTAAAGAGGAAATTAGAAGGGAGACAAAGAAACGCCTTTGGTGGGCTAGGATATCGAAAATGTTGGCGAAATTCGTCCTCGCTCAGGAGGGAACGTTTGAGCATCGAAGAACGCAGAAACAGATGTGTCCATCGGAGGAAATGTTTCTATGAAATGACATTGAAGCTGCACAGAACATGAAGCACCGTTTTACATTATACAAAGTGTTTTCTGTTGTCAACAAAATGTTAATTACATTCACTTTTAGTCTTTAAATGCAATTAATACATGGAGTGCATTCTAGCATATGAATCTTGACTTCAGAATTATTCTATAACAAATGAAAACACATTTCTCACTGACTATAATATATTTTAGCAATAAGCAAAGAAACATGGTGATAACATGGTAGAAAGCAAAGAAACACGGCCCGTGATGTTGGCATGCCTGCTTTAAGATGTCCAGCATTCCAGGTGACTTTTCTTTACGTTTGTCATGCATTCAGATCCGCATTCATGCGTGTTACCGTTAATTACATGTGTAATGTTAGGTAAAGCGTCCTATTATCGATATTATATTATACGATACTCTATTATCCATAATATATATCTATTAGTTTCATTTCCTTTTGTATTTATTTTTGTTTACTTAACTGATTTATATGATTTCTAAAGAGAATCTATAAAATATGTGCTTTGCTCACAGTTCGGAATTTGAGAACGTTAAAAGTGATGGAAATGTATAGATTAACATTAATTTTTAATTTACAAACATTAACAAATTTCGATTAAGGTAACATTTACAGATTCTATGATTAGGAATTTTGTTACATCCACTAATATTCAAATAATTTTGATATAGAAATATAGATTGTTACGCTTTGTGAAAAATATGTACACTAAGTGTCAAAAAGGGATTATTTTAAAAAAAGTTTCGAATTAAACACCCGTAGCTTTTGAAATTTCCAGTTTCACCTGCCTTTTTTTCGCGTGAAAAATTAGAGCGTTTGTAATAATTTTGGCCCAACAAACTCAAAAATCACAGATTATTTTTTGGGGGAATTAGGTTCGAAAACACTGAACTTTTGAATTCGGAAATAAAAACATTGGTATACAATTCAAATGGTAAGAAGCTCCATGCAAAAGAACCTTTTCTTTGAACTATTTACTATTAGGAGAAACATTTTTAATATTATAATGAATTTTCACGGGAGATTTCCATTTTTTCTGAAGTTTGTCTGAAACGCTTAGAAATTTTACAAATTTTGTGTGTAAATAAAACAAGACCAAAGGCCAAAGTCAAGCACTAAATATGATGCTTCTTTTTTTACATCACACTGAACAAGTCGAAAAATTGTTAGACCAATCGGAAGGCGCTATGTTTTGTTCGGCCGATTTCACGTGGAATAACCCATAAATAAAAATGAAAGTTATATTATAACTAAGAATTTTCGTGTAGAAAAAATTTAAGCTTTCTTCTCAACCCCATTGTGACATAATAATAATTATAATAATGATAATAACAATAATAGTAGTAATAATATTTATCAATCATTTAACATTTAGTTTTATAGCTTAATAGGGGAGGAATTAAGTCAGAATCAGAACCACTTTTAATAACTGCCCAAGATCAGGCGTTGAGAACACGACATTATGATAAAGCGGTTCTCGAAATTTCTCAAGATGATAAATTCCACATTTGCCAGAAACAAGTAGAAACTATTGATCAAATCGTCTCAGCTTGTACAATTCTAGCAAAGACCGAATATTTGAAAAGACACGACAGGGTGTGTAGTTACTTCCACTGGCAATTCAGAAATGCCCTCGAAGTTCCAAACACATGCTCCAAGAGGAACGAACACTCACCAAACCCGGTGACGTCTTTTGGACTGTGTACATTACGTACTGTACGGCCAACAAACTCAAACTTATCACACGATTGCGGCAAAAAACGGATATTCTAATCCGGAATTTGGAGAAAAATATAATTTCTACTTGTAGATGTGACTGTTTCGTGCGATCAAAATGTCATAACCAAGGAGTTAGAGAAATGTGTTAAATACTAGAGATGGGAAATTGAGATCTGACGAGTGTAGGGGCGTAAAAGCACAGGACGACCCGATAGTAGTCGGAGCTCTGGATTTGTTCCGCAAAATTTGTGTAAGAACTTAGCTAAACTTCCTGGTCATTCAAAAGACTGGGATGTGCAAGATATTGCTTTATTTAAAACTGCCCACATTTTGCGCAAAGTAATGTAGAGGCACTGACAGTCCTGTCCCTCGGTCTGTTCCTTAGGAAGATGGTTACAATCTGGAGTAGATTTCACATTCAACCGACTCATAACATCTTTATTCGTGAAGTAAAAAAGAAATAATAAATACAACAATAATAATGTAAATAATAATAATAATAATAATAATAATAATAATAATAATAATAATAATAATAATAATAATAATTATAATAATAAATTGTCTCATGATACAGCACTCTCACGAATAACAAATTAAATTATATACTTTTACTTCATATTACTTAATATTATTCTACGATATTTAGAAGAGTATATTCACAGTGCAATATAGTCAATATTCCGGGTGACGACGCTCGACCGGTAACCAGAGCTACATCGTCTTGGGTTATTTTTCTCATACATCGGATATGTTGATCAAAAACGTATCTTCCATTTCCAGAAAGGCATACTCCAAAAGGCATGGTACCATGGAATTATTTTCTTGGCACATAGAAATACGGTATGGTTCAGTTCTTCGGCCATCAAGGTTAACCCTAGATTACAAAGACATCGTCTGTCAAACGACCAATTAGTGCGGAAAGCTTCCACCACTCCCTGCCCCTCACCCCCGTCTCTGAAACGCTGTGTACCTACACTGTGTGACTACCCAGTGAAGTACACGTAACGCTGTGCGCGTACCTATTTCCTGAATTCGACCACCACCTCCTAGAGTTACAAAGCCTGCTCACTGTTTCGTGACGTTGATTTGATTGATTTCATTTTTTCGTGTATCCGGGCACGTCAACTGCTTTGGTCATTAGTCCCGTTAGTGTAGTGCATGTTTTTCTCGGGAGATGCGCGGTGATCTTTCCCCACTGGATAGCGAGATCCGGCGCCGACCTACCGTCGGCTAGTGGGGTTTCCCCCTAACCAGGACTCTCCCACCAGCGGGACACCGCCCCAGCCGGGACAAGCTCTAAGCTCCTGACCGGCCTCGCGGAATATGTGGTAGTGTAGTGTATGTTAGTGTAAGTGTGTGTGTAAGGAGAGAGGATAGGACAAGGAAGAGGAAGGATACATCGCGCGCGGTTCGTGGCCCGTTTGGTAGGGTACTGCTTCGGCATTCGCCTGGTGTTGATCGGAGAAACCACGGAAAACTACCGATCAGAGCAGCCGGCCGCTAGAATTCTCCTCCAGACAGCAGCTGAATTCGATCTAGCTGAAAAGCTAGTGTCGAAAATCCTGCCGCCATCAGGGACTCGAACCTAGGACCTCGGTCCTAGCGCTGCAGTGACATCAGTTGATGCACTGAGATACCGCTCCGGTGTTTCGTGACGTCACCGTAGATAGTCATGGAGAGCGTCGGTCACTCCACTTTCTTACATTTTCTACGCCAAGAAACACGTTTTCACTTGTTTTGAATTAAAAATATCCATGCATGATAACATTCATTTAACGACAATTTTTGTATTAATCATTTGTTTTCAATACAGTACATTAAACATATACAATACAATGACAATACAACTGATGAATTTACTAGAAAATATTCAATTTTATGCTGTGTTTGATAATAATTTTCTTTTTACAAAACTTAAATAATATATATTTATAGCTTAAATGTTTGACTAAATTATTAGCTGAATGACTACCAAATGCCATCAACTACTTCTCTCTCAAACACTATAAGATAGGGGCCCAACAAACATTTCTTCGAATGGTGACTTTGGAAGAATTCATTATTACAAGTCCTTGGAAACCATCACCCCCTTCCACTCTCTCACATTTTCTTCAATACTTACGCCAGGAAACCAAATTTTCACTCTTTTTTAATAGATTATATGAGTGTGATTAAAAATATTGTTCTTCTGAGAACACGCTTTTTATTAAACATATTTCTTTACAATACATTGAACCTTTTTATTTACAATACAACACTGATGAATTTACTGGAAAATATTAAATTTTCTATAATTTGTTTGATAACCTGTCATTTTCCTTTCTACAAAAATGTTTGAGAAAAATATATAATGTCCCAGGTAATGTCATTTTCATGGAAATGACGGCATGCCTGAAACAAAAAAATAATAATATATTTAATGTATTGTAATATAATAATAATAGTAATGAGGTTGCATGAGAGGGAAACTAAAATTGAACAGTGGTTCGTCTTTAATATCAAATATATACATAGAATTTAATTTTCACATTTAAACCAATTTAACCAAAGAACAAATACAATTTGTTTTTAATTTGAAATTAGTTCATGCACACTGAGATTTTTGTTTCGATGCTTACCTAAAGTAATTCTTTTGACATAAATTATTGTATTGTTTTAGTAACTTATTCATACAAGTTACAGGAAATCTCTTGCAGAATAATTTTGAGGTTATGAATTGTAATGATTTGTGAGACTAGCCCGCAAGAATGCGTGGGACAAGGAACTTCTACATAAGCAAAGAGGAGCCAATAATTAAAGAAACAATAGACGACAGCGCCGCGTAATAATAATTATTAGGAAAGTAATGGAAAACAAAAGGGGGGCAATAGGCATTGTGAACAGTGAATAGAACCCAAATTTAGGAACATTTTGAACCAAGAATCACGTTATTCGAGCCACGGGTTCCGTAAATATTATAAATGGTATAAATTGCATGCATGACGGCGGAGTTGAAGACATGGTGACCATTGTTGTACCTCTGAAAGTATATAATAAAACGAGTTTTATTGAATATCCAGTGAATGCCTGGGTGGATTTTGGCCAAACTTACAGAAATTATAGGGAAAAATATTTAGATCAGGGCAAAATTAGTTACGGCGCGGGGGGAATTTATGTAAGGCTTTAATAAATCAGTATCCAGTTCCATAGCATAGCGAGCTAAGAAAGAATTAAAAGAGCGACCGAAGATGTAAGTGACGTCATCACGAGTGGGGAAGACGGAAAATAAAGGTTTTTTGGAAAAAGGAAAACGGGAAAATGGAATTCGGTAATGTGATAATTACAAACCAAAAGTTAATAAAACTATGAAAGAGAGAGTAAGACGCAAGATGCCCCAAAACAGTGAAAAATGTAAACATTTTCGAACATTTATTATGGTGATGGGCATATGTTTGGAAAAAAGACAGTCACTTGGATTGTGTGGACCAACAATGCAAACTGGGTTACAGACAGAAAGAGTTCGGATCGGAGGATGATCGCACGCGTTTTTATGTTGTGTTAAGTTTTTGAAAATTTTTGCGGAAGTGTCGTGTAAAACGTTGTTAAGTTATTTTGGTTGCATAAAAACAATTGTTGAGACTGAGTGTATCGAAAATTTATTTAAATTCATTTAGAAATTCACGAAAAAAAATCCGCATAGACAAAATTTACGCAAATTAGGTGTCAGGAAATAGGAGCGTCGCGAAAGATATACATATCGCGAGATATAGAAATAACATTCAGGGAAGACGCGATTAAGACAAAAAACAATAATTGTGGATGCATTGGCAAACTTTAAACGGAGGAGTGCATCGAGGATCTGGTGGCAGCTGAGGGACTGCGTGCGTAAATAATGCACGTGACAGCTACCAGCACGGGCGCTGACGGAAGGTGACATCGCTGCAAAAAAGGGAAGTGGCACGAATTGTGCAATAACTGTATTGTTTTTTTTATCTGTTTACGCTCCATTCAAAAGAAAGAAAAGAAGTTCTGTCGAAGACCAAGTTATGCTATTAGGCTAAGGATAATAAGAAAGGTCACGACAGAATGCGCATTCTGATGGATGGATGAGATTTTTCTTTGTATTGTAATTTCAGTGTGTATGTTTATTTTTTTTCTGTGTGTTTATATATTCGTATTGTTATGTTTTGTAAGTCGGAGGGGCAGATTGTGTTAAGGAAAAGGGATATCAGCGAAAAAAAATCCTAAATTAAATGCATGAGCATCCCAATGGCTCATAATTGCCGTGATTCCATGTCTTTTTATTCTGTAGTGGTATGAATGTTGACCCAGGCACGAACGAAACGGACCCTTTCTTCAACTCCGTATGGAGTGAGCGCGCGGACTACGACACGGTAAGAAATAAACAATAGTACGAGCTAGCAGAGGTACGGGCAATCGATAATGTGGCACCCAATTATAATTCAGAGCTAGGGCAGGGCAAGATAGTGCGCGTGACGGGGAAAAGGTTACAATCGTCGTGAGGTTTTGTAAGAGAATATTACAGTGGCGCACTAGCGTGGGCCATCGTGGTTGATTAGAGGTAGTATATTGTTACATTGGCGCCGCGACGTGAGGCGTCGCGGTATCAAAGTAAGGCGGAGAGAGAGAGAGTGATATATATATATATATATATATATATATATATATATATATATATATATATATATATATATATATATTACAGAATTTCTTACCCATAACTGAATATTACAATTGAGTGCTATAAATGAAGTGATACTATTCTAAGATTATTTAACTACTAAATTTAGTTTTTACTATCGCTATTCAATTAACAAAATGTAGAAAATTATTGCAAATCATCATCATACTATAAGGAAGAATTGTAAGCTCTAATTGGAAACAACGTAGTTTCACGATAGAACATTAGCGGTATTAGTAAATTTTAAAATCCTTACAACTTACATAAAATGTATGCAATGCATAAATAATCAGTATAACAAGTGTAGGATCTGATCCATAGCCTTATGTTCGAGGATTTGGAAGAAACAAAATCTCTGTGAATATCAGCAGTCCTTTTATTCTGCATATGAGAGTCTTTTGGAAAACCAAACACATGTAGTTTCGAGGCACATCGTAAGTACACATCTAAAAGCCACATCGAAGTGGCAGTAGAATACACGTACGTAAATACACTCCAAACTGCTCCGAACACACGGACCACACCAGGAGAATTACACTGAAAACAAGATGGTTGCGCCCAATCCACCCAATCTACTAGTCGCGCGACTTTTCTTGACGTCTGAACTTCCTAGTGCTCAACACAGCACGACTCGGTATGATCTGGTCAGAATATTGGTCTCACACGGAACGGCACGACAAGATTGTCAGGGCTGCCCACCTCTGCTTTCGAATGAATTCTGTTCTCGCGTTTTCGCTGTTATAGTTGTGCCCTGTGATTTATTCGATTCGGATTTTGGTGATTACGATTACGATTCGATTGTTAGAAAGTGGAGACATTGTTGATTGGAGGTCTCCCTTCCTTGTGAAAATGAAGCTCTTCATGGAAGACGGGCGGGAAAAAAGTACGTAATAGATGAAATGGCTGCAGGTGCTGGTCACACAGTCATTCGTCTTCCTCCCTACAATTGCGACTTAAATGCAATTGATCTGGCATGGGCAAACACTAAAAGGTATTTTACGAAACACCATATATCTGTGGACATGTCAGCTACGCATCTGCGTGAATTAACAGTCAGAGGGTTTGAAGCTGTAACTGTTTCGGACTGGGAAGGTTACTGCAACCATGTAAAACATCTAGAAAAAGAATACTGGCAAAACGACGGGATAATGGAAATTGTAGTGAATGACATTGTAATTAACACTACAGAGAATTCAGGCGATGATTCACATTATTCAGAAGATGAAAATTAAGTACGTACACTAATATCTTATCTCCTTAATAAGCAATATTATCATTATCTAATTAATTTCATTTGTGGTTGCTATTCATTACGTTATTATTTGTTCTATTTTATCGTCTATAATGTCCTGTTGTATTAAGAGTGAATGAGGCGCGAATAGTATTAATAATGTTACAGTTGGCAACTCCCGTCGGATGTGACGTAGGGAGAAGTCTCCTCTCCCTGCAGCCCGCGCTGGGAGACGTCAAGAAAAGTCGCGCGACTAGTAGTCACCGCGCTGCCTCATGACTACCTACTCCGCCGCTTCCAAACTGAAGATACAGTTAAATCCAAATAAAACCTCCGCCAAAATATTCACACTAAGACCTTACACTCCACCCACTCCTATGACACTGAACAATAACACAATAGAATGGTTACCCCCCAACAAACCGGTTAAATATCTCGGTCTTCAACTAGACACCAAACTAAACTGGAAGCAACACATAGATAACAAACTAATTCAAGCCAAAATAAAATTACCGCAGCTAAAACCAATAATTCACAGAAATAGCTCGGTACCCTTCAATTCCTCCATACTAATATTCAAAACAGTCATAAGACCGCTACTACTGTACGCCTTCCCCATATGGATCAACGCCTCCAAAACTAACATTAACAGAATTCAAGTAATACAGAATCAGTTTCTTAGAAAAATTGCCAACGCCCCATGGTTCGTATCCAACCTCCAACTTCATAAAGAATTTAACCTCGAACCGTTATCACAGCATATAGCTTATCTCTCCACTAACTTTTACTCCAGCTTAAATCAAATCCCCTCCCTGGCGCCTTTCAGACTCGGTAAAAATCCCATCCATCAAACCAGAATTACAAATAAATACACCTACCATTCATTTCTCATCAAATTCGCCGAATTGGAACCTGATTAGAGGACCCACAAGGGATTCCTCTCCCATTGTAATAGTTGTAAGTTAATTTTAAGTTAATTATAAGTTAATTTTAAGTTAGTCTATAAGAAATCAATACATATGTAAAGTTGTTAACAACTAATCTATGTACCTACCATCAAAACCAATAAATTGAAAAAAAAAACTACTCCGCCATCTTAGTGACGTCACGTACCAGTGAGCAGGCTTTGTAAACTGTAGAAGATGGTGATTCGACATTTTAATACGCGTCGTCCAGAAGACTACGTCTTTGTAGTTACATCAGTGATATTTTTTGCATTTTATTGCCTAATATTCTAAATAATGACCACAAAATCCTTATCTTGTAGGATTTAAGTTTTGTTCTGCACATTTAGCAGTCATAATAGGACGACGGCAATCATAAATAAGGTCGAATGACAAGGTACTTCTGCGGACGCTTTTAAAAAGACACGTGTTGTCAGCATCAAACAAAAGTCTGCTGTGAGAGCTGCGATTTAGATGTATCCACAAAAACCTTTAAAATGTATTTTGTAGCTCTAAATAACGCATGTACACTCCACTAATTTAGTGTTTCATTGTAAAAATGAGTTTTTATTTCATTGTAAAAATGAGTTTTTGTTTAATTTTTACCCAAAGTACTCTGACAGGCTACACCTTTGTAATAATGCTTGGTTGAGGTCGCCTTTGTAATGTAGGGTTAATGAAAATAGCCATGCGTTACAACGGACTCGAAGCAGCGACCCTTCACTTACGGAAGAGCGACTCCCGCAGATGTGGGCGTAATGAGACTGCGTCGCTCAGCGCACCATGCGCTCTCCCCTCCCCGCGCAACACCTGGACCTCCCGGCGCCTCTCCCTGGTGGCCGCCCGGGTATTTATTCCGCCCATGGCGCCACCGGCGGTTCTTGGAATAGTCTGGCTCGCTGACCACTACAGGTGGGGTGTCCCCCGTGGAACAGAGCGTGGTGACACCGGGACGTGATGGGGCATCGAGGACGGAGCGTGGTGACGGGGGCTGGGGAACATGGCGTTGAATAACAGTACGGAGAGAAGCGAAGAAGAGTAGGGACGGACAGAACTGGTCGACACGCCCTCCCCATCGTCTCTGTCCTCTGTCCCTGCCCCATCGCCCCCGCACGTCGCTGTCCTCACCCACTGTCCCCGCACGTTGCTGTCACTGTCCTCGCCCCTGTCCTTCCCCATGTCATTCTGCTCCACGCCATCCTGCCTCACGCCATCCTGCCTCACGCCATCCTGCCTCACGCCATCCTGCCCTCCTCGCCATCCTGCCCCCACGCCATCCAGACCCATGCCGTCCACAACATGCAGATCTTTCGACTCGTAGTCTCTACCAACGACGTCTTGCCCCGCGCCGTCTCCGCACTTTGTCCCGTTTCTCGCTTTCACGCCCCTCGCTGTCCCACTAAGTTCCGTCCCATTTTCCTCCGCCCCAAACCACACCCTTTCTCCCCAAGCCGTCAGTCCCGTCCTTCTCTGTCTCATCCAACGCCGTCCCGCCTATCTCCATCACATCCCACACCTTCCCGCTCCACTCCGTCCCACCACAGGTCATTCCGTTACACTCCCATCCACCCCACTCTTCCCGCCCCCTCCGATCATCCCACGTCATCCCATCCTAATCCGTTCCACTCCACGTCATCCCGTATCACTCCGTCCCACCCCACGTCATCCCGTCACACTCCGTCCAACCTCACGTCATCCCGTCACACTCCGTCCAACCTCACGTCATCCTGTTCCTCTCCGTCCCACCCCCTTATTACTCAGTCCCACCGCACGTCATCCCATCTCCCTCCGTCCCACCTCACGTCATCCCGTCCCACTGCGTCCCACCCCATGTCATCCCGTCTCACCCCGTCCCACTTCACGTCATCCCGTCCCCCTCCGTCCCATCCCACGTCATCCCATCCCAATCCGTTCCATCCCGTCATCCCGTCCCACTCCGTTCCACCCCACGTCATCCCGTCCCACTCCGTCCCACCACACGCCATCCCGGCCCCCCCCCTCCCCTCCCCCACCGCCCAACTCCGCCCCGTCCCTCAAGCCGCGGCGCGGCGGACAGCCACAGCGCGCCTCACCGCGCATTGCACCCCCCTAGGGACGGCAAATTTTATCAAAATATCGATGCATCCTCATTTCGAGAAATCACTAAAACGTTTTCGGTGTCGATGAAAACATCGACAAAGGCATCAATGGCAGGCATCAAAGGCATCGACAAAGGCATCAATATAATAAATCAGATGGTATTTCCCATTTTCGCCTGTTTCCATTTTTAATTAGAATACTTACATGAAATGCCGGTATATTATATTGTTTCGTCACGCACAAGTGATATGTTCATAATAATGTTTATCGAATGAGAAGCCAAAAATTAAGGACATCGTATTTTGCTATTATTCCATTTATTCACATTCAGGCATAATTAATCAAAATTCAACGTCCAGTAGCAGTAGTAGTAGTATAGTTGTAGTAGTAGTTGTGGTAGTTGTACATATATATATATATATATATATATATATATATATATATATATATATATATATATATATATATATATATAAACGTAAATAGTTTAAAGTATATCCTGCCTTAAAGCACTCCGCCATCTTAAAGTACTAATCTATATTTTACACAGACAGGGTTCAAAATGTAGTTTAGCGACATGGTAGTTGTAGTAGAAAAATGTAGAAACGATATCGTAAATGTAGTTTAACGACACATATAAAATCATCGAAAAAGTTAACACACTTTTATTTAAAGTGATGTTTCTGGAAAAATATATCGATTTATAAAAAAACATCGGAAGGAAAACATAGATGTTAAAATATCGACGTTTCTGATGGGGAATATCGTTGTTTTAAAAACATCAATGTTTTTGTACCGTCCCTAGCCCCGCCCCCGGCGCCCCCCCCTGCGCTGCCCCATCTTGCATTGTGTCGTCTCGCCCCTCGCCGCCCGTACTGCGACTTCAAAAGGCCGCGTCGCGGATCTATCAGAATTCTGCCACACTGAATCAGTCAAAGGGATTCAAATTAAAACAATTGGCAAAAAGGACTGCGCAGAAGCCACGGTCTGAGAGAGCGGGTTGCGGGGTTGGTCTGAGCGGTCATGTGCGGGGCAATGCCAGGTTCATTTCGAATAAGGTTGACCTGCATGTCCTTGGGTTCGACGCCTGATGCAGGTAATATTACTACATTACCTCACAAAACGGAGGCTTAAAGCTTGTGCCGTCTACGGCAGTCGAGGCGAATTCCTGGACCCGTCGAGAGAAATACTAAGAGCGGGAAAACTGCGACAGGCGTGTAGACGGTAGGGTGGCGTACTGATATGGACGAAACAGGTTGGCGTGGGATTGAATCATTTGTTTTAGGGGGCTGTAGGATTGTGAGGATGTAGGTTGCAGGGGAGGGTATAATGCACACTTTCTAAACAGCGCGAGCATCTTAATCACGTCTAAGAGGGAGAAATATGAAGAGTACGTCGGCTGGTATCCGTCCAACCGTTTTCACCTGCGTGTGTTCACGTTCAACGGAGTCTGTTTCCCATAAAAGTAGCCTCCGAAATTATCTTCTCACAACTGTACGAACACTTCAATTAGATTTATATGCGTTATTTTGAGTTTTAACAGGACACTTTCTTCTTTGAAATTTTTACTTTCTCGTTTTCCTTATCAAAAATGTTACTTGCTGCATTGAAAACTCAATTATCTTTACAATAAAAATTCTACATTTGTCAGTGCAGCATTACTTTAATCCCTTGTACAAAACATACATAAACATTATAAACATCACATACAGAAAAGGCTTCGAAATTTCCTATCAAACTCTGTATGTTTATTGTAAAGCTCCGAAATTTCCTAACAAATTCTGTATGTTCATTGTATATATGTATATAAATTAATAATATGATATTTTGTATAAAGCTGTCTGTCAAAATCTGGTGATCAAATTCATAGAATTATATATAAACATTGTTTAGATTAATGCACCCAACATTGCTCGAACATTCAATTCCTTCCTCATACATTTTAATGCTCATACATTAAATTTCTGTATCTTATCATAATGATATATACTCCAAAATTCAGATGTTCTACATAAGAAAGCAATGTATGCACTTTTTCTTTGTAAGAAATGATGCAAGTTAAAATCATACTATCTTATTTCTCAGCTTTTTAAAATAATATTCTTGTAACATTAGAACTCTCGTTAGTTGCAAGAAGATAAAAACTACCATGTACTTTTATTTCACATGGAAATATTCACGCACAAATTACATGAATACTGCAGGACGCTGAGGATATTTTGCGCTACAAATTATCACAATTGAGACCCAGTGGAACAAGCATAGGGAAATACCTGCAGTACTGCTAGTCTAAATATTCCCTCTCGCCGGTGAGACGCACACTGGGTCAAAATGATCCAAACGGGGGACAAAACATAGACAAAAACCTGTGACATTGTTAGGAAGCGAATCAACAGATCCTTCAGGGCATAAACGAAGTTATTTATACATAGCACATAATTTACAAGACAGCTCGCCCGGAGGCCAACGACGTTACGTATGAGTGCAGTACTGAGGTCGGTTTGACGGCACGCGAGTGTATCTGAACCAGGTATCTCTCACCAGCGGGGCACCGCCCCAGCCGGGACAAGTTCTAAGTCTCCGACCGGTCTCCCGGCATGGGTGGTAGTGTAGTACATGTTGGCGTAATTATGATTGTGTGGGGGTGAAGATAGGACAAGGAAGAGGAAGGATTGATCGCGCGCGGTCCGTGGCCCGTTTATTAGGGTTCTGCTCCGTAATTCGCCTGGTGTTGATCGGAGAAACCACGGAAAACTACCGATCAGAGCAGCCGGCCGCTAGAATTCTCTTCCAGACAACGACTGAATTCGACCTAGTTCACAAGCTAGTTTCGAAATTCCTGCCGCAGTCGGGACTCGAACCGAGAACTTCCCTAGGACATTAGTTAATGCACTAAGCCACCGCTTCCAGTGATATGGGCTTATGATATGCACAAGTGCTACCCGCTGGGTGCGTTCTCACAGCCAGCCGTTAACTCACGTCTACGAAGTGAAGAAGTATGTACGGTTCACCAGTTTCAAATGACAAGCACATTCTATAACAGAGGCCCACGAGCTGCATCGATGTGAGGGAATGGGTGTCGACAAATTAAAAAATCTCTATTTGTTCTTAGAATTTTGGGTCAATTGTATATTTTGGAGCTAGCTGTGTTCCCCACGCCTGGGTCTAATTTAATACCTTTGCTTGCGGGGCAAGAGAGACATGTGGCAAACATAACGGATTCCTTTACATAGCAAGCAAAATCCGCCTGCCTCAGCTTTTCTGCGTCAAACAGATACAAAAACTGAGACCATTTTAATGGAAAGCTAAAACTATTTTTTCCTCAACCGGGAATCGAAACGGGGATCACACTACGAGAAGCGTGTACGCTGCCCAAGCGCCAACCTACGACGATATTCTAAATAAGAAGCCGTACCGCTCGCGAGCCCGAGTGGTCATTCGCCATGTTCTCGCGGTAGTGAACCGATGCCTTCACATTCGATACGACGAAGGAGAGAAGCCGCGTACTGCATTAACAAAGTTACTGGTTTAGGTGGCTCAGGGCATCAAGTAATGCCACGCTTCACAGCTAGGTCCTATTCACCCGCTGTCTGGAGGAGAATTCTAGCGTCCGGTTGCTCTGATCGGTAGTTTTGCGTGGTTTCTCTGATTAATATCAGTCGAATGTCAGAGCAAAACCCTACTAAACGGACCACGGACCGCGAGCGATCTTTCCTACCTCTTACTTGTTTTATTCCCTCCCCTTACTACACTTACGCTAACATGCACTTCACTACCACACATCCCAATAGACCGGTCGGGAGCTTACAGCTTGTCCCGGCTGGGGCGGTGCCCCGCTGGTGGGAGATACCTGGTCAGGGAAAACTCCGCGAGCTTACGTGAAGGTCGGCGCTGGATCTCACCATTCAGTGAGGGAATATCATCGCCATTTCACGCGATAAAACAGACACGACACTTACGGGAATAACGACCATAGTAGTTGACGCGCCTGGTATCACCATCCAATCAATTACCAATGTTTGGCGTCGCGAGACCCACTGTGCCACACGGCACGGAGAGTGAGCGTCCGCCGGCGCATTTACAGCTTGCTTTCGCTCGTGCCTGTCGGGCGGGCGGGCGCGCGCGCGTGGCTAAAATTCCGTCGCGCGCGGCGGCATCCGCCCCAGCCGGCCGGCAGCGCTCCCAGCGACGCGCGGCCCAAGCGAGGGCAGCGTGCGTTGCGGCCGACGCGGATCGCCAGCCACGCGCGCGGCGTGCCTGCGCCCACGCGCCACGCACACGCCCCGCCCACGACTCACCCTCGCCCCGGGCCCACGCGCACGCACGCTGCGTCACTCCACCTATACAGAAGTGTGCAAATTATTAGGATATGTATTTGGTGTTTTTCTCCTCATTTAGTTCAAAAGCATATTATTTATTTAATCAAAAACAGTAAAAAACTGTATGTGACGTATGGGGGAGAAAATCATCTGCGCACGCTTTCTTGAGTTTCAGAATCTCTTCCCAACAATTTAACTATTAATAGTTGAAAGATGAAAAATAATAGTAATAATAATAATAATAATAATAATAATAATAATAATAATAATAATAATAATAATAATAATAAATTTAAAAAAGCGAGTGATTAACATTTCACAAACTAGGTATTTTCGTTGCCGAATTATAGAAAACTTATTTTTAACGGTAAAGGAACGAACAGATTTGATTTTTCTGTATTGTTAACAAAATCGAAACTCACCCTAAGCTCTACTACCATTACAAGCAAAAGGAAAGTTCAACAAAACGTGCGCATAGTGAAGCTACATTTACGTCCAGAAGCATATCAAGGGGCCATCTCAGCATTTGCTCAATGGATCAGGGAAACTGGACAAAAACCCGATCGAGATGGGCTTTATATTTGAATGAAGATCTTTATATCTGAATGTAAAAAAAAATTCAATCTGTTTATGTCTTCTTTGATTCATACTCTTCACTGAAGACCGTTTGGGATATCTGAGGGAAGTTTATTTCCCTCTGTCAGGTTTGTGATTCTCAACAACTGATATGATGAATGTGATATCAAAACAACTGATGTGGTAATTGTTGAATGTGGGTTCCTTGTTCTTTCTGCTGGAGTGTTGCGTTCCTACGGCAGAGCTGAAGCCTAGGAGTGTTTTATATTGTCTATTGGATCCAAGTTTTAGATAAAATCGGGTTTTTAATTTGTTTCCTTGTGAGGTTTTGGAAATCATTCTTCTCGCAAAAGTGAAGTAAAAACAGTCCTTTCGCCCTGTAAAAGGGAATTGATTGAATGTTTAATAAAGATAGGCAGATATTCCCAGCACGATATTGCTAGGAAATTTAATATTTCACAATCCTCGATTGGTAGAATCAGTTCTGTATTGAAATCAGGCGAAAGCCTTGCAGTCAAACGTAAGGGGAAATGTGGTCTAAAACCCAAACTGACCCTTCATATGCAACGAAAATTGATGCAGATGGCCATGGTGAACAGGAGGAATCTCAATAAGGACTTGAAAAATAAACTAAAGGTGTATGGAGTTGAAATATCTCCATCAATTGCCTTTGTCCTGTAGCACTTCCTACAAGAAGGCTAATAAATTAAGATAAAATATCTTCTACTATGGCTAGAATGGATAAATGAAACGCAGATTAAGCCTAAGACAGCTGGAAAACCGTAATAAACACGATATATCTCATGATTTACTGTTTACTAACAGGTAACTTCATCTTAATAGGTGAAGTGGAAATTTTCAAACTTTTTCAAAAATTCAATGCAGTAATGTAATTGTTTATTTTCTACATTTTCAAAACATTAATTTGAAAAAGTCGCTCTAATAAGTGCCTATTATCTAGTAGGTAATATTTGCTGACCAGTCCATATTTTCTGGGCCCCAAAAAAGCAGCCGGTATGTGAGAAAGAGTCCTGATGAGGTGTTTTCTCCAAAATGTATCATTCAGATGGTCAAATACATAACTTCAGTTATGGTTTGAAGTTGCATGTTAGTTCATGGTTGTGACAGATTGTTTGCTGTTGAAGGCATAATGAAGAAGAGTCAGCACAGAAAGGTGTTTCAAACTCACCTGCTGACTCAGATCAAGGATTGGTTTTCTGATGAAAAGTTGCATTTTT
The DNA here is from genome assembly GCA_011170035.1 of Teleogryllus occipitalis. Lineage (NCBI taxonomy): Eukaryota > Metazoa > Arthropoda > Insecta > Orthoptera > Gryllidae > Teleogryllus > Teleogryllus occipitalis. The sequence continues at coordinate 32,387 of BLKR01005719.1, read as the reverse complement.
ATGTGTGACCAAACAACGTGCCATTAGGTCAAGTCTGTTAAGTAATACTTGGAGGAAAACAACATAAAGACATTGCCTTTATCTGCCTTTACCCAGACTGCAACCCAATTGAAAATTTATGGGTTATTGTAAAGCGAAGAGTTGAAGGGAACAATAACAAACAGAACTGGCCTCATCGAAAACTTTCTTTTTTATTCTAATCTTTATTTCTTAATTTATTCTCATCTTTATTTCTTCATTTATTCTAATAATTTGCACACGTCTGTACTTGGATTTTTTAACGTGGCATCTCAAGGCCACGCGCGCAAGAGGGAGAGGGAAGGCAAACAATAATAAGGAGCCCTGAAAGTCGGAGTTGTAGTGACGTTGCAGCTTCCCATTGGAGTCTGTCTCCCCCCTCTCTCCCTCTCTTTCGCGCGTGATCTTGAGATGCCACGTTAAAAAAACAAGTATAGCGCGGCTCCCTGACAACCCACCGGTTCCTGGGCCGCCTCACCCAATCCCACTCGCTCTGCACCACCTTGCCTCTACTCTTCACCCACCTCCTCATCTTCCACATCCACCCTCCACCGCTAATGCCCCCTTTCCTTTCGAATCATCTTTCTCCTTAGCCTCCACCTCACCCTCCCCATCTACCACGCACCTTCCACCACATCTTCCACTTCATATTGTACCTCACTCTCCATCTCATCTTTTACACCTCCACCTCCACTTCTCCCCCCTCTACATGATCATCCCTCTCCCCCTCCCTCTCTCTCGCCACCTTACACTCCACTTCACTCTCCATCTCCACCCTTTACATCACTCTCCATCCATACACCATACACCTTACACCTTACCCTGTTTCTCATCATCCACCTCACCCTCCATGTAACCTTCCACCTGCAAATCCAGCTACCGTCCTTTCTCTATCTTCCCTCCCCTCTACATCACCTTCCGTTCCAACATCATCTGTGACGTCGTGGGCTGAACAAATCACAGACAAGATGGCTTTGGTATATACACAGTTCATTTACATATATACACATAACTGCCCTACCATTTACTACAGGAGCATTTGCTCCCCGTTAGCATCTGCTAAAATGTACTGTTAACTGACAAGCTCGAGGAACAAAAGGCTACCGTTTTCAGAGCCGGCCCGCCTTTATAGCCCGCTGAGGCTGCGTCGCCACTCGCCGGGTGCTAGGCTGCGTCGCCACCCGCCGGGTGCTACTGCCCGGCGGATGACACTCCCCGCCGGGTCTTGCGACACATCTGGCATAAGTGTGACGCGTACCCTCTCGAACTGCACCCTGGGCACGGCCTCCCTCGCTTCCTGCCCATTGTGGTGCATTCTGCACGTATCCACTCTGAAAGTGTCCGCGATACCCGCTGTGAACCACGCTGCCGCGAGCGTTTCAGTAGCGAACGCTACACACCTCATCCTTCCTTTCACACCTTCCACCTGGCTCTTCACCCTCTCAGTCCAACGCTCTTCTTCCCGCCATCTCTCTCCCGCAATCCCACCCTCGATCTCATACTTTCTTTAACCCTCCAACTACACTTCTCTCTCCCATATACATCATATTCCCCCTCTCCATACCTCACAAATCTCCTCTTTCCTGCCACTTCACACTCTACCTCATTCTCAACCTCACTTCCCATCTCCAACCTTCACCTCACCCACCATCTCTCCTTCCATCTTACCCTACTTCTCATGAACCTTCACCTCACCCTCCACTCTGACTCTCTCCTAGGGTGAAGTCTTAACGGTGGCAGGATTTTCGGCTTGTCAGTTAGGTCGATTTCAGTCGCTGTGTACCGACTGGCTGCTCTGATTGGTAGTTTTCCTTGGTTTCTCCCATCAGATAAATATCGCAGCAGTATCACCGCAACAGTACCACCAGGAGAATATCGCATACCCGAACAAACGGGTCACGATCCTCATGATCTTTCCTTGTTCTATCCTCACCCCTTACTTACATACGCACACATATCCTACACTACCAAACTGTCTTCTCGGGAGACTGGTCGGGAGCTTAGTGCTTGTCCCGGCTGAGGCGATGCCACGCTGGTGGGAGATACCTGGGTGAGGAAAATTCCCGCAAGTCGAAGTGGGTCGGCATCGGATCTCGCCAGCCAGCGAGGGAAGGTCATCGCCAACTTCCGCGGTAAAACACGCACTACACTTACGGAAATAATGACCTTAGCTATTGTCACACCCGGACACATTAATAAATCAATTTTTGGTTTTCAAATGTTTTGGTTTAATTGTAAATCACTTTCACTTTCATGAATCAAGATCTGATCGTCAGATAATAGGGGTGTAGTCAAGAATACTTCGTTTTTAACCTTAATTTCAGGGCTGGTTTTAGTCTTCCATTCTCGGATAACATTATCTAATCATATATTAAGCAACGTTGGGGAATGACTGCATCCTTGGCGAACCCTTGATACGTTTATATTACTTTCACGTATACGTACGTACTGTAAAAATGGATCATATATGATGAAAATAATATTTAATGTTACGGAAAATTGATTTCAAGATTTTGACGTATATACACGTTTTGGGGCCCCTTAATACCGACAATATTTTTTTCAAAACGACTGTCCATCTATGGTCTGTCTGTCGGCCTATCTGCCCATCCCTCCATTCGTCCATCTCTCTGACTGTTCGTCTGTCTGCCTGGCCGACCGTCTGTCTGTCCTTCTGTGAAAAACACTAGCGCTTAAACTATTCATAGGATTTTTCCCAAAATTAATATTCCCCTCACCCGACTGGAACTCCTGCGATTTTTGAAACCATTCTTTGAATTTTGGAGTACTTCACAGAAATCCCCACCCCAGAAGCTTTTTATATATTTTCTTAAAAATTGCTCCATTTTTTGTTAAAATGTAAGAATAGACGGGAAAAGGAAATACTTATAAAGATGGAATAGATTCGATTTTCACCATGAACTCTGCAAACATTCAAAATTTGAAGAAGTTTGAAATTTTTGGGATCCCCTCGTACGTTATTGTGGAACATTTTTTTCTTCAAATGCAAGTTTTCTTCACAATTATTTGTTTTCTTAATTTCACAAGCAATTTTGGAAAATATTAAGCCCCCATTTCCAATATTGTCTATATTTGAGGGAAATAGCACCACTAAAAACAACGGGTTTCTAATGAATAGCTCAATATTTTTACATTTAACGTTTTGTTTGGATAGTACTAAATGGACTGAATAACATGGCATAAAAGACGTTTTGAAGTTTTATTTCAATATTTCAAAAATTATACAAATGTAGTGTTTTTGAAATATATATTACATCTTTAATATTTTTCATTACGGACGTTTTGACCGCATATTGAATTTGTGAGTGTGCTTCAAACAATTTCTTATAAATATAAAGTGTCTTTATATTTACGAATCAGTGGTTTTTGTAAAAAATGACTTGCTTAAGGGCAGGAATATATTTTCAGAAAATGCCGAAGTCTATTACTATAACACTCGACGTAGAAATCATATTCATCCGGTGACAGTATCAACAGCTCATTACAAAAAATTCACATACAATACATGTACATTATTTTACAACACCTTGCCAGATGACATTAAACGATTAAATTCAATAGAAAAGTTTAAATCCCAAGTGAAATCGTTTCTGCTACATAACTGTTTCTATACAATTAGAGACTATACTGAGCATCACAAGAAAAGTAACATTAATTTTAACAATGATACATAATGCATTAATTACCATTTGGACTGTATAAATGAGTATAAACAACCTGTAACAACTATTGTAACACAGCTTCCGGGTCAATGACCCCCATCTCGATCAGGTTTTTCGTCCAGTTTCCCTGATCCATTGAGCAAATGCTGAGATGGCCCCTTGTTTTGCTTCTGGACATAAATGTAACTTCATTTTCTGTGCACGTCTTCTAGAATTCAGTGGGAAATACAATTATTCAAATTATCGTTTCCATGTTGTTGTCGCGGCAGGAAGTAATAAGAGCCAAAATGTATTGCTTATTTATCCTTGAAAATAGATTTTATTACATGGGAGTTTTTTTTTTCTCCTTTCAAAATTCAAAATTTAAGTAGTATATGACTTAGTGGATCACAGAATTTTGAAAATGTGCACACAATTCACTTTTCCCCATAGCACGTCATACGCAGTTTTTAACTGTTTTTTTTTTGACGTAAAATAAATAAATAAATAAATAAATAAATAAATAAATAAATAAATAAATGATAAATAAATAATAAATAAATAAATAAATAAATAATAAATAAATAAATAAATAAATAAATAAATAAATAAATAAATAAATAAATAAATAAATAAATAAATAAATAAATAAATAAATAAATAAATAAATAAATAAATAAATAAATAAATAAATAAATAAATAAATAAATAACTGAGGTTTTCGAAAACCCAAATGGCTTCGGAGAAAATTAGTTTAAAATTGCGCATTTTCAGTGCCCTTCAAATAACTTTCTCTCAAAAACGGTTCCAATTATTATTAATATTATGAGTACGGAAAGAGATAAATGCACTTAATAACACCATTTTATGTGTTCTTTTGGTTATTAAAAAATGATAGAAATGAAATTTTGTTGAAATACCTGTTAATAATTGTAATATTGCATGATTTAATACAATACTGGATTTGTGAGTACAAATCCGTAAGTTGTTTATAACTTACCGAATGGTAAAAGTATTTTATGCATAGGTGCGTCCATAGCATGCCAATAGTGAAAAGTTCAAGAGTATACAGGGATAGTTACAATTTGAGACCAGCACATACTGAAATCAGATACAAAATTCCTAACAAGTTGGAAGAAGAAATCCCTATCAACAAACTGAGGAAAACGCAGAAGTTTCTAAAGCCCACCTACTGGAGAGCAAAAAAATATTTGTAAGAAAGCAGAATAGCCTACAAGATTTAGAGTACCATCACTAGTGTCAGAGATGATATAGAAGAAGAATGTGTAAATATCATAACCTTAACTGAAGACAACAGAAACTTTAGGGAAATGAAGAAATTCGCGGAATGTTTACTTATAATTCTGAACACTGTCAACATTACATCTGGGCCAGAATATACCGAAATGGGAACTCTAAGGTCACGGAAGTGGGCAGCGAAAAAGAAACGCCAACGAGCAACGAAAGAGAGCGGCAAAAGAGGGCGACAAACCAGGGAGGTCAAAGAGGCCGAAAGATAACGACAGAAGGGGGTGGAGAAAGAGGGTGGCGAAAAAGGGCAAAGAAAGAGGGCGGCAAAAGTGGGATATGAAAGAGACCTTGAAAGAAAAAATGGTGAAAGAGGTCAGCAGAGAGCGGTGAAAGTGGGAGGCGAAAGTGGGCGGAAAAATAGGACAGCGAAAGAGGGAAACAAAAGGGAGTGGCGAACGAGAACGGCGAAATAGGGCGGCGAAACAAAACGGCGAAAGACGGCGGCGAAAGAGCGCGACGAAAGAGGGAGGCGAAAGTGGGTGGTGAAAGAGGGTGACGAAAGAGAGTGGCGAAACAGAACCGCGAAAGCGGGCGGCGAAAGAGGGCGACGAAAGAGGGAGGCGAAAGTGAGTGGTGTAAGAGGGTGACGAAAGAGTGTCGAAACAGAACGACGAAAGAGGGCGACGAAAAGGGCGACGAAAGAGGGCGACGAAAAGGGTGACGAAAGAGAGTGGCGAAAGAGAGTGGCGAAACAGAACGGCGAAAGAGGGCAGCAAAAGAAGGCGACGAAAGTGGGTGGCGAAAGAGAGCGGAGAAACAGAACGGCGAAAGAGGGCGGCGAAAGAGGGCAGCGAAAGTGGGCAGCGAAAGTGGGCGGCAAAAATGGGCGGCAAAAGAGAGCGATGAAAGAGAGCGATGCAAGAGAGCAGCGAAAGTGGGCGGCGAAAGATGGCGGCGTGGGCGAGTAGGGGCAAGGGCCAGGGGAGCGGTTGGAGGGGGCCCAGTCACGCCAGTTCCGCCGTGGCCCGCAGCCTGGCGCTCCGAATTAATTTTCTTGCCAGTCTCCGACCTTATCTGCACAAGAACGAAAAACATTTTATGGCCAATAACTCTCTTCTCTTTGCCTCTAATCGCCAGTACGATGGAAAGGGCTTTTAGGACCGGCAGTTCGTGGTTAATAAAATACCACTCGTATCTGCAGATTTAAGACACTCCTTCGGTGGCGATAGCACAGACCAGTTCGTAACAGGAACAATAGCTTTGTACTACGAGTTGGTATGTTTACAATGGCGGCAATATAATGTGTATTATACCTGAACCGATTATTGTGACTGACTATCATACAGCAGGTATATCAAATATTATGAATACTTGAAAGAAAACAATTTTTTTACCAATAATCTATCACAATATGCCTAATTTGTTTATTCTCCTACAAAAAAACTAGTAGCAATGCGCGGCATTCTAAAAAGTTTACTCCTTTTAGTGATATTAATCAATAATTAATCAGATTGAAAATTTAAGTGTATGTCATCATTCAAAGATCTATAATTGAATTAAATGATGCAGAAAACTCCAATGTTACAAAAATAAATGTAGTTGAAAGATGGCTGGAAATTTGGGACAGACCTTAATATTTCAAGCAAAAAGATGCACTCTGAAAATGAGATATGAGTGAGATGTATTATATTCTAATCAAATTCATATTAGGGTTTCATAATTTAATCAAAAATCTCTATCAATGACCATTTTATTCAATTTATAAACGTCAAAACTGTGATTTGTGACTTAGCCTTTCTGAAAATCAGCTCAATGCAAACATCCTTTCGATACATTTTAAAAATCATAAATATTTGTGAAAAAAGAAAGTCGTCAGTTTTCTAGAAACATAATTTTTTTTTACATTTTGTAAGTTGGTTGCATTCTGCAAAACTCCGTTCACTTTAAAATCAATTACACTGGAAAGTTTCTGGGTTTAAAATTGCCACCCAGGAGGATCATGGGATTTACACTTCTATAATAGTAATAAGAGTATGGTGATTTCAGTTCGAGCATTAGGCTGCAAAAAAACGACAAAATGTGTAAATATATTCTTTGGGTGGCAAAAGATGGCAGCTGGGAAAAGAATAAGGCCTAACCCAATATTCGAGACTAAAGCGTGCAGAAAACTAACTACAGTGAGAAAGTTTGCCATTCTACAGCACCTCTAGTTTATTTACATATTTACCATACGTTGTTAAATAGAATAGAAACTGTAATGAAAATATCCCTGCGTATTTTGATATTTTTTATTTTTTTAGAAATTGCTTACAGTCTAATCGGTAGGTACTGAGAAAGAGAGGTTACCTGGAGAAAGGTCATAAAAACTTTCTCTTTGAGTATGTTGTACGAGTATGTACTCAGGCACTATTTAAACCGCAGGTTTTTGACATCCCAATCCCTGTGCTAACGAAATGCCCCCAATACCCGGAAAACCTACATTTTTTCTGACTTGTTTCGGTTTTCTCTGTATACCTCTTTAACCTTAAGTCGTGTAGAAAAGTAATTCAAATAAATTTTCAAGAGAATATTTCCTACAACTTTTGTATAAAGCACACTTTTCGAAACCATTTACCAAGCGTGCTACAGATTTTCAAAAAAGAAACTTACTTTTTCAATTCTCAAAAGTGTATGTAAACATACACATGTTTGTGAGATTACAATCAACCTGTAATAAATATTATAGCTATTACTAGAGCCCGGAAGTTTGGCAAAATGTCTTTTTATTATTATTACGATTTTATAACGTTTAACAATAGAAAACACTTAAATTGTACTTCTGGAGTTGTTTTAGTAGATTTTCATTTTGCCATTTTTACCTATTTTAGATTCTGGTGCCAATTTTTGGCATTTTGCCTTATTTGCACCTTTTCAGCCTTCTTGGTCATTATTTTCCCTTTCCCCTCTCCTGGCTCCGATCTCTAAGACGCTGGAAACATACCTGCTATCGTGGACAACGTGAAGTTGTGTATTGTCTTTCTGTGGACGCGGAGGCACCAGTGTCAGGTTGTGTTACAAATCTAAAAGGGAAAGGAAGATTATTGATATTTTTCGCTGATGCTTACAGACGTGTTTGCTCACGAGAAATCTTATCCTATGTTTGTGTATGACCTCTGATCCCTTTTGAGGACAGAGCTGTCTGTACATGATATACCCTTCTCAGTTCCTTATTGTTCTCTCTTCCCTTCAGGCAAATACACGAGTGCGAAGAACGACAAATATCGAATAAGAGAAGTAGAAGTGTGCCATAAAGCAATTTTTAGGTATCAATACGTGAATTCAACAGAACATATTAGAGGAAGAAATTTACTGCATTTAGGCAGAAGAATTATTCCCTTTCTTATATCTGAGATGAACACAATTTTTCTAGAATACAAATTTATCCGGCAAAAATCACCGTTTTCCAGCAAGGCTACAGAGCTTTCTCTATACTAGATATGTAGCATGTAAGAAATTAAAAATATTTATAAAACTAACTCGTTAAAATTAATTAAAATTTCAGTAAAATTCAAGAAACTATCTCAAGTTATTCCCAGCAACGGCAAGAAATGCCAAGTTATTACTTTAAATATTATTTATTTAACGTCAAAGAACAAATCTAAAAGTTAAGCAACTAAAAACACTCATCCTAGAAAGCTCTCAATATCACGCAAGCGAATCGCACGTATGTGTATAACTATTACTGCTGTCACCCTTATTTACAGATCGCCTTCCGACGTCGAAAGCGACATTTGACCAACCTAACATACTCAGGAGTGCAAATAATCCAAAATAATCGATACATAGCTCCAAGCCCAGTGCAGTGGCGCTGGACGGTTGGCAAACGGCTCAGGGAGATAACGCGCATCGCTGTGGAGCTACGACACGCGTCGATCAATTTATTCTCCCTCCTTCCGCAAACGCATTTTCCTGTTCGGGTAAGCGCTACCCGCACTGCCCGCCACACACCGCCGCTGGTAGTCACCAACGGTCGCCTCTCGCCTCCTACCGTCATCTCCCGCCACTAAAGCCACCACCACATCCGCCACCGCCGCCCACCAACTGCCGCCGCTCTAACCACCCACTGCCGCTACCCACCGCCCACCACCAACTCCAGTCATCACCACCGCCGCTCGCTACCCACCGAAACCGCTAGCAATTTGCCAAACCACTCGCTACCCACCGAAAACTCTGCTGCAATTTGCCACCCACCGCCACACCCGACACCCACCTCCATCGCCACTCGCACCCACTAGTATCTCCAGCCATCACCGCCGTCGCTTAACTCACCGCTGCAATTCGCTACCCACCGCCGCAGCCCGACATGCACTGCCGTCGCTCGCCACCAATCACCGCCCCCCCCCCCGACACCCACCGCCGTCGCTCGTCACTCACCGCCATCGCTGGCCAATAACTGCCACCCACCGCCATCGCTCTCCACCCACCGCTGTTGCTCGCCACCCACCATAATCGCTCGCTATCCACCGCCGTTGTTCGCCACCCACCGCCATCGCGCGTCACCTACCGCCGTTGCTCACCACCCACCGCCATCGCTCGCCAACCACCGCCGTCGCTCGCCACCCACCGCAACTGCCCGTCACTCCCTGCCGATGCCCACTACCCTTGCCTCCTTCCCTCGCCGTTGATCACTACTCTCCACCGCCGCCGCCTGTCAGCCATCGCCACAGCTTGTCATCCACCGTCCTTAATCGCCACCCATCGATGTTATTCGCCACTATCGGCGCTGTTCACCACCCTTCACTTTCGTTTGCTCGTGACTGCGCTGCTTTTCTCCGTCCACTTTCCTCAGTACCTCGCCCTGCATCCTCTGTCTTCTCTCAGCCGTCCTCCCCTTCTCCTTGTCCTTGTCACCTACCACTTGCCACTACTATCCACCTTTCTCACTGTTCCATATCGCTTCCTCCCCACTTATCATCACCAACTGCCCACGATCCCCAAAAACGCCGCACCGGGAGAGGTGGCTCAGGACGTCCACTAATATCACTGCAGTACCTCTGACCGGGAGATCCTAGATTCGAGACCCGATGGTGACAGAATTTTGAAGTTTAGCTACAGGGGTAGGACGGCGCCGGATCTCGCTATCAAGCGGGGGGGGGGGCAGATCACTGCCACCTACCGCGAAAAAAACAGAAACTACATTTACGTGACTACATAACCTAATCAATTCACACGCGCAGAACCACTAACAATCAATCAGTGAAACCGAAAACGCCGCACTACTCCCTTCGCCCACCGCTGTTCATCACATCCAACGTCACTTACCGCTGCCTCCGCTCCCCATCGCCTGCCGCCCACGCCACTGCAACCGAACGCTTGTTGGCACAGAGACCGGCCTGCGTGCCTGCCAGCCTCTGTAACGCGGCGCACCTGGGCACAGAGATTAAGCGCGGACTCGGGCCAGATTGACCGTTTGAGCTTCGCGGTTAATTGACACAGCAAACAGGCGCCGTTCCTGATCCACTGTCAACGCACGATTGGCAGCGCTGCGCCGAGAACATTGGTTGAAAGTGGGCCGAAAACTGCTTACGCGAAAACCAAAATTCTAAATGATATTTTATAAGGGAATGTCAGTGCCTGCTGTGCTATACGGATGTACGTGGTACACACTGACAAAGAAACAATGCATTCACATGAAGCGGGTAAAATGAAATATTTAAGCGCCGTGAAAAGTTCTATACTTAGGGATCAAGGCAGAAATTAAAGTGATGAAAAAAATATTGACTTTTTTTTTCAATTTTGGTAAATACAGCAAAAAACGTTCCTTGTGGTCGCAACATCTAGATAGAATGAACGACAAAAGTCTCATGAAAACAATTATGAAGTTCAGACGCGTCAGGAGAGGCTTAGTAAGATCGGGTTGAAGATGGCATGGCACGGCCCTGTAGGCCGACACCGTGAAAGCAAGGAAAGGAAATCACATAATGAACGTCAATTAAAAACGGAGTTTCACTACCATCCCAACAACGTGTTCTTTGTCATTTCTAAATATTTAAATCAATTATTAGCAATGAGTCTACATTTATCCCACTATGGAAATGCATAGTCTATTTATACAATATTCAAAATTCGTACAACTAATGTCACTGAAAAATAAATAGCAGTGTCAACGGTGGAGAACTACAAACATTTCTTTTTGTGCATTCCGGTAAAAAACAACATATTGATACACAAAACGATAATAGTCTCAGTGATTTCAGAGCTATCTGGAATTCTCGGGAATCGGTCACAATAAAAATACATGTCCCCTCTTCTTCTAAAGTCCTCTTATTTTTTGAAAAATTAACAAGAGATATCAGCAAAAACAACATCTCTTATCACAATATATTTCGGATCTTAAGAATGAGGAATGTCATGTCAATATAGAGTAGAAACAGTTTCAGTCATTTAACTTTTTTTGTCGGAACGAATAACTACGGACAAGGACTGATTTTGTTCACAATAATCAAAGTCAGCAAATGGCGGCTATGAAGCCCTAGCAACAGTTCTAGTGTCTCAAAATCTCAGTTTTTGGACTAACGTTTTGTTTTATAGCGGTGATCACTCGCTAGATGGTAAGATCAGGCGGCGTCCTATACGTCCGCTTGCGAGCTTTCCTCAACAAGGTATCTCCCACCAGAGGAACAACCAGGACATATTATAAACTCCCGGCCCGTCTCCCGGCATGTGTGGTAGTGTAGTACATGTAAGTGTAAGTGTTTGTAAGAGGTGAGAATAGGACAAGGAATGGGAAGGAATGATCGCGCGCTGTCTGTGGCCCGTTTGGAAGGGTACTTCTCCGGCATTCGCCTGGTATTGACCGGAGAAACCACGGACAACTACCGATCAGAGCAGCCGGTCGCTAGAACTCTCCTCCAGGCAGCGACAGAACTTGACCTATCTGGCTAGTGTCGAAAATCCTGCCAGCGTCGGGATTCGCACACCAGGACCTCCCGGACAGAGACACTGCAGTGACATCAGTTGATACCATGAGCCACGTCACCCGGTATTGAAGAAGAGTAAAACCTCGATCAATAGGGAAATTTTTGTTGAAAAATGTGGAGCCGTTTTTTAAGAAAATGATGTTGAAGCTTTACTGTGAATGCGAAATTCGAAGCTCTTTTGCACAGAAAACTTTTGAGATTTCGAAAAACCTTATCGCAAGTCACGTGAAGCACATCCACTTACAGATGTGTTCAAATGTATAGAAATCGCAGGAAATGTACGTATTAACGGGGAAAGAGGCAATAAAAAATATTTTCGTAATTTTTGAAAAAAGAATAAAATAGAGCTAAAATGTTTGTATGTCATCTTATATAATGCATTGAGCGCTATACGTACTACAAAAAGACTGAAGAGAAATGGAAGAGCTTTGAAAAACTGTTGTTTGAGCATTTCCGAAAATGCGCAAATTTAAGCCCATATTCACAGGACAGGTTTGAGTTTTCTAGAAGCTTTATCAGATATCATTTGAAGCACATATACTCATAAATTCAATAATGTGAACAAATCGCCGCTATTGAAAATATTAACGACGTAAGAGAAAAGTGTAAAAATTGCATTTTGTAACTTTTGAAAAAACAAAGAATGCAGCAAAATGGCCTTTACGCACTCTTATATCATCTTACAAAGTACATATAGCACTATCCCTATTAAAAGTTAAAGAAAAAGTTTGGAGTCGTTTTTAGAAATTATTTTTGTTATTTTTTCATATTACACATATTTCATGCAATATTACGCGAAAACTACTAAAATGTGACTCATATGAACAAGTAACAATTATAAATCAACTATCAATATGTATGTCGGAGATTTAAGTCTAGCTTATGTATGTAGCAAATTGTCAATCCCTACTCAATTTCTGCATGATAGATATCTAACCTATATATTCAATTTCCAGTTTTAGTGGTCATTTATGAATTCTAATAATTTTACAATACTGTTTACACAAAAAATAGCGTATGCAGTTCGTTTATGGTGTTGCTGGTGCAATATACGTAAAAATTTGAAAACTCGCCCATAATGTCACTCATTTTCAAAATGTGCACACATGAAACACAGCTAAATATAACAAACGTGTTGCATAATATATTGTTCTTTTGTACCCTTGCAATAACTTTTATCTGACATTTAATTCGAGCTGGTTGAAGTGGAACTGTAATCATTTTTTAATGAGGTGCTGAAGACGTTTGTGGCCTTTTGAAGTGGTTTTGAACCACTGTGAGGCACGCCGCAGCGCAGAAATCCGGAAATCTGGGAGTCCCTTCAGAAGAGCGTTTGCGGCGGCTGAATGGAGAGGATTTGCTCGCTCGATCGTTTATGTTCCAGCGGCGAGTTTGCCTGCTTTTAGAGCACCGGTCCACAACCAACCCGGCGGCCAAAACTTTGTCAAACTTATCACGGCCGGCCGTTTATCGACGATATGATTTCCCGCACTGCCAAAAACGAAGAACTAATATTATTCTGACCTCCAGTTATCTCTTATTTTATCTGTTAACTTTTGAAGCAAAATGGTGTGTTCGTCGAACGGGGCTCATAAGAAATTGCATTGACCAAGAGAAATCTTGTCTTTTTCAGGAGAATTATTTCTATTTTAACTCCTGATTTCTTGGTGTATATGGTGCTTCGAGTTGGGTGTGCTTTATATATTTGAGGTTATCAATACTATTATAAACATGTTCCATTTCTAAAAGTTTAGAGGTAAACTCATTATCAATTCTAAAATTGAAATATTTTAAAATCTTGCAATAATTTTCACCTTTATAATAATAGTAATAATAATAAATAATTGTTATTTATTAATATTTAAAAAGGTTAAAAGATATAACATGTTTTAAAGATAGTAGAAACGTCATAAACAAAAAATGTAAAAGTAGAAAACCAAAGTATAACAAGCAGTCACTAATTATACTGCGTTTTCAAAGTAACTTAGTACGCACATTAAGTTAATATCTGAACAACACGATGTTGATTACGTATCCTTATATATATTTGAAAATACAGTATTTCATAAATTAGATGTATTGAAAATAAATGGTTTCCGAAATTCCCCCCAAAAAAGTTCAGAAAAGTAAGTAATTAGAAACAATATGGTTTAATATGATATATTTATTTAAGCGTATTAGTTCGTTTTATCTATTTAAGCGTTTCAGCATTTCTTTTGGGCAAGTAGTACAATGAAGCAATAAAAATAAATTTAATTTCTCCTTGCGGTCGATGATATTTAAATAAAAATCTACTCTCTCCACCAGATACCTTCAATAGTAGTTGCCATCAACTCCAAAATATAACAAGTATGATAGACTCTAAGCTTTATCCGCAATATCGAGTGTAGCGCCGTTTAATAAACGATGGAGATATTTTCCATTGCAAGGGGTCTATTTTTGTCCCTAAATCAATCACAACACCGCACTTCTATCTCTGACTCTCTCTTGCAGTTTCAATATCTCCCTACGCAAACAGGATATAATTGGGCATTCAACATAATTAACCGAGCTCACGGAAGACGAGGTGGCTCTGGCAACACAAAGCTTTGGCGGCCGCGCGCGGCGTCGTTTCCATAGAAGCAAGTAATCAACTAATTACTCCGGTAATGATATTAGTCACGCTCCGGGTCTCTTCTGGAGTCTCCGGGACCTACTCGCAGAGCCATCTCCACCGCGCTGTTGACAGACGATGACGATGATTAAGACGGTCGTGGAGGTGGCTTGGAGAAATGCAACCTCCTGGGTTTCAAAGGAAACTTTTTCTTCGTTTTCTCTACCAAAAATTGTTGCTGCCTGTCAAGATACAAATAGCAAATTCGTTCCGAAATCTTACATGTGGTTACGTTGTAGCATTCTTACTAAGAGCCTTTTACGAGGACTAAATTATTCATAAAAAACATTCTAAAGTCATCAATCACGTCGTATCCTTCTTGGTGCAAATTACAACATCGTGGGAGACTTTATTTGGCTGTCACACGCATTCTTGTAGATCAAGATAATGATAAGAGGTAGAGGCCCAAATATCTCCAAAATTTCAAACATCGCCTACTGCATCCTGCCTCATAATAAGATCACAGGACGCTAAAAGTCCTCCAGACGATGATGAATATCCCTATTTGCCACTGTAGTCCACTACAAAAGTTGCATGAGATTACATCGCCTAGTTTTATAGTGAATTTTAAAATCCTCCATCCTGGTGAGTAATCAAACTACACCTACACTCTGCAGCATTATAGGTAGGCTGAGTGAAGTATCGCGATCACGATGGTGTGATTAGCAGTGTAAGATGTAAGCAATCTTTTGATATGAAAATTTTCGAGTTTCTCTTGTCGATTAAGAAGTTCCTAATAAAGCCTACTACGCGATATTTGGAACGTAGTTTTTAGATTGATATTTTGACTGTCTTAATATTAAAGCTTAAATAATAATATAAAGGAAGAGACCAATCTCAAACTTATGGCTCGTTCGTTCTGAGGCGGTGCCCATCTGGGGAAGTACCTGAAGAAGGAAATCCCTCGCGAGACTTGTAGGTCGACGCTGGATCTCACTTTACAGTGGGAGAAAAACTCCGCCACCTCAGTCGCTAAAACATTCACTACACTAATAAATTTAATGACCATAGCAGTTCACAGGAAATATTTAATAGCAAGTGCTTTTAATACGTTTAAAATGCACTTACTAAAAGACAAGGAAATTCAAAATGTCTACTAAACAATGGTGGCATAGAATGTTTTGCAGAAAATAAAAATATTCACGAGGAATGGAATAATATTAAATGTTGTGTTACAAAAGCTGCATTGTAAGTTTTAGGTATAAAGTCAAAATGGTACAAGAGAAGAGGTTTGAAAATTTGGGACGCAGAAATGAAAACAATTGTAAAAGTAAAGAAGAATACTTTTTGACGATTCTTGCATAGAAAGTTCCAAGAAGATAAAATATAATAAAATACGAAACGAAATCTAGCAAGAAAGATAGTACATACCACAAGCCCTAAAAGAAATCATGGGACAAATTTTTCTCTGACTTAGAACAATAAATACATTAATAACAGTAATCAGCGTTCAAAACTTAATTTTTTTAATAAAGAAGAGAAAGAGCGTGCGTCCCAACCAATATAAAAGAGGAGGAATGGTCAGAACATTTCCAAAATTTATGGTAACAATAATGCCAAAGAAAAAACATCGGACGAGAACAAAGGAACCAACCTGTTAATAATAAATGAGCTAGAAGTAGCAATTGCAGCAATGAAATGGAGAGAAACTTGCGAACTGGATGAAATAAATTTAGAGCTGATAGAATGTGGTAGCCTTGCTAAGTTTCGATTTTGCACCTTTTAAATATGTGCTGGTCAAAACATCTACCTGTAGAGTGGAAACAAGGATTAATAAGGTATCTGTAAGAAAGGAGACAGAAATAACTGTTCTAACTACAGAAGCGTTAGCTTACAAAATGTAAGCAAAGGTAACTTAGAGAGTCCAAGATACTATAAAATATATACTTCTGGAAGAAGAGAATGGTTTCAGGGCGGGAGAGTTCTGTATAGATGGAATATTCACCCACAAACAAATTATTGAGAAAAGCCAAGAAAGTTTACTAGAAACACACCTTTTTGTCATAGACTAAAAAAAAGCATTTGACAAAGTAATAAGGCATACACTTTGGACAAGCATGAAAAGGAAAGGAATACTCAGAAAACGAATAGAGGTGTGTTAGTTTTCAGAGTATTCCTTCCTTTTTATGTTTGTCCAAAGTGTATGCCTTATTACTTTGTCAAATTATATATATATATATATATATATATATATATATATATATATATATACATATATATATACATATAAATTTCTTCATAGTTAAAATCATTATCATTCATCATTTAGACATGAAGGAATTTCAACCGATACACGCTCACGTGCTCACAATGTCCGCTGAGGTTATTAATGATTCATGGAAAGAACTAGTAACAATTGTTTCATGGTTGAAAATTTTAATGTTTGCTTTTACCTAGTACAACCTCTCTTTTTATTGTACTTAACTATGTTTAAAAACTATATTAAATAAATAAGTATATAATTAAATACATAAATGTAAATAAATATAAATAAATAAATGAATTGTACTTTTAAGTTGCTTCATTTGATAGTTTTTACAATAGTATAATACGACAAAAAGAACTACAATGCTTGTCAAAAATAAACTTGGGGACAGATTCCAACTTTTAAATCAAATACCAGTCTGAAAGGTAATCGGTCTCTGATATCGCTTTTTGATTTGGTTTTGATCAATGTCGGCAAATCTTTATGGAAATCTGTTCAGTCTATAGAATTCGACTTCTAAAACTAGATACTTTAAATCTTTTGAATGATATTTGAAAAACAGGCAGCTCAGTTTAACTATTGGGCTCACTTCCACTCAATATTAGTCTGACAATTATGTAATATTTTTGGGTGATTATCTTTACTTCACGAGAACATTCTGTCATGAGTGACTTTTAGAGTCTGTCGGAACGAATCTGGAACAACGAACAACCTAAAAAGAACTAGAGAACAAAAGCTTCGAAGATTATAAAAATTATGTACTTTCAGAACGTGCGTCATCAGTCCACTACTCCACAATTAGTTTCTTACAATCCTCTCCGTGATAATGGGCTACAGGTACCCTCCTCCATTGCCTCACACGTTGAACAGGTGCGATAACATCACCCAAGTGGGATATAATTTCACTCAGAGAGTAAATGATTGAATAGCATCTTAAATGTTAAAGCGCTAGATGGCTATACTAAGTATTAGCTATTAAGAATAATCTTTTCTTCTCACCTTCATCAAAAAAACAAAATAGCTTGGTTTTTATAAAAAGGTTAATGATAGAGTAGTCAAAAAAGACCTGAAGAAGAATGATGCAAATTTTGTAGGCTAATGTAATGTAATTTAATTCCTAAAAAAGGTAATGTAAGAAAATTGTAGGGTTTTGATATTTATCATCTTATAGCAAAAATTACGAACTTAAAATCATCTTTCAAGAACGTGAAACTAAATTCAAGTGACCTTCCAATCTTCAAGTCTGAGCTCCAAATTATTTCTATCATTACATCATCCGAGATATTGCACAGAACAAACCTTCAGTAATACTAAGAGATGGTTTGCAATGCCGAAACACATCATCCCTTTCACCCAAGTGACCAACTAATGTCTAAATATAGCTCACAATTTCATTTTTCTAACGAAATTGATTGATGTTATTTTCTGACTATATTTGTAAACATTTCTTAAAAATATACTAATTTTTCACGATATAACGTATTATTACAAATATTTAAGCAACTAGTTTAACGTGCCGCTTAGCGTAGGAAGATTATTCGATTAATATAAAAGGATAAATATCCTTAGATGTATGTGTTTATCACAATTTAAAGTATTCAGTTTTATAAATGCTCCTAAAACATGAATATTAATGCAAAGGTCATTAATGTTGCATGAATAGTACTATGGGTATTAATTATTCGAACTTTGTGAATTAAATCAGATGTGCGATATACTAGTTCGGTACGTTTTTGACAAATTTGCAAGAAGTCAAAGAAGACGTATTTCAAAAGTTCGGATACGGCTGTTGGTCCTGTTCTACACCTAGTGAGGACACAGATGCTCAATTTGTACATGGCAACTTAATTACGAATATGACATTGCAAATGAGGAAGCTGTTGCTTATTGAAACCACAAATTTTTATTCGGTTACTTCTGAAGTATCGTGGTTTTAGTAGAAACGCTGTGGATCGAAGTGATCTAAGGCGTCCCCTCCACTATTCTCGCAGAGATTTTAACGCCTCGTTAGAGGGAGCGTAGCCATTGATTTACAGCCACAATAAACCTCACGCTCGTTCTGTGTCACCCGCACTCTCCCACACCCGCCCACGCGCGCGCCTTCCGCTCCTGCAACCCCACCCCCACCCCAACGCACCCACACAGCTCGCCCATCAAGTACCCCGCCCCCTTTCGGCCCACTCTTAGTAAGCCCCTTGCTCGCCCGCCCACCTGCCTGCCTGCCTGCCAGCTCGCGCCGTTTTGTCCCCCCCCCTCTTAACCCCTGCTCGTCCGCCCAGGGTACCGTTTGCCCTCCCCCCCCCGTATGGTCCTGCCCCCCACGCACTTGTCCATGTCGCTCCTTGCCGCACATTCCGCCTACCCTCCCCACCCTCTCGCCCGCCCACACGCTGCCACACCAACAGTCCCACCCACCGCCCGCACACTCGCTTACCCGCTCCCGCAGGTCGCCTGTAATCCACTTTACTGCCCTTCCTACGATACGCTTCACGAACCGGGTATTATATATTTACTCCGTGCAAGCAGCGCTTAAGGTTCGTTTACACAGGGAGAGTTCACTTGCTGGAGAGTAAAGTAGTTCACTATTGACAGTGTCTGTTGAAACTAGACGGGAAATGTTTCTTTATTCTATTTTTCTTCACAGGGAATAAATCATAAGATTTTTTAAATCTGCGAAAGCCCGAATATCTGTAAACCCACAAATCACATAACGATCATTTTCATAAAGAGGTGATTTTAAAAAGTTTCTTTTTCGAAAATTTCTGGTACGTAAGAAAAGGTGAAAATATTTCATCATAGTCCGTAAATGTTCAGGTACAAAAAATACCACCCATTCTCATACAGTCTCTTTTTAGGGTATGGTCATTTCGAGACGCAGTAGCTGTGAAACTCCTTGAACTAATTTAGTTCACTTAATAGACGGCTTCAAAGATGTCAGTGGATCTGATGGATCAACGTCCCCACTACCGGGATAAATGGCTCGACATAATATAACCTAGGCCAAATTTAGGTTGTGCGGAAGTTTATGGTGTCACGGTAACTAAGGAGGTGTTTATTTGTATTTGCAATTGTTTATGGTGACATGTGGTGCAAATGTGTTTTTGTCGAAGTATATGTGCTAGTGGAAGTGCAGGTCAGAAAAATACTGTTCCTTAAAAAGAAATTATCTTAGTGTGAGTGAGGGAGGTTTATTAAACAACGTGAGCGCTGGAGAGAGAGTTGAGACGCGATCAAGCTCGCGCGTGCAGACCATTTGGTGTCAAAATGCGTTGGTTGTAAAATTGAGTGATATCAATAGCTTTCAAAACGTCTCTCTCACCAACTGCCCGTCCGTACGTTCCTGTAACCGTCCATCCGTTAAACTGCACTCAACACCTGTGAATTTGAAAAGAACTTTTTAATGTTAGGGTGTACTGTAAAATGCGCTTGTGAAACATTTTCAAAAATGTCGATAACGACGTTGGGGCTTCATGTACATTTCCCCGAAATGAAGATATACGTTTCAAATTCGAATGGCCACAGCATCAGTTTCTCGATCAGGGAATATCCTGTGTAAGAATTAGGTGCTGATGTATTTGTTCACAGATAGACAGGAAAAACTAGTTTTCAGAATCTAGAACTCCCAGAACGTGGTTTTCAGTTCAAATATTGACGTGGGTTCTTGGCACAATCGCAGTGATTATCTATACAATGCATTGAAGATAATAAAATGTAAAGTTTCTTGCAGACAAACCTTGTTTATAAATTTATGCCATGATTTCTCGTTGCGTTGGCCTAACTCTTATTAAGATTTTTAAAGTTATAATAAACGTTTACTTTTGTTTCAGCACTGCTGTGGGTACTACCGATACATAGCCGCAGTACCTTCTCTTTCTACTTCTCTCATACTAACGCCGAGTTGACCCACTGGGAAAGGTCTGATGGATAGCGCGTTCATTGCCGTTCTGATTTTCGTCACATACCTGGCTCAAGTGAGTAAACTTTCATTTGTATCTCCTTCGTAGGAAGAGAAATTTACCTCATGCTGTGGGAAATATTCTAATTTGTCTACACAAAACCACGTTTTGCGAGTCCTAGACACAAAAAAAACTGTTTTCTTCTCCTTTTGTTCATATACCCGTTGTCTGTCCGACCGTCATCATCTCTATGACCTATACTCTCGCCTTGATACTATAGTATAGGGACGAAAACGTAATTTCATTGAAGTATTTGCAGCATAACTATGGTAGCTTACGCATTCTTGAAATAAAAAAATCAATTATGTGAACCGGAAGCAGACGATGTAACTACCTAAGGGTTATACGTGTAGAAATATTACGCGTAATAGAAGAATTAATTAATGAAGAATGGATCTACAAATGATATCCAAACAACTATTAAAAATGTATATTACCACTGATGAGTGGTGTTGTATTTTACGTTCAATTGAGTAATGTGAACTATTTTTATTTGAGAATAATAATCTTTGCCATTTTTTTCATATATACAATATGTTCAAGTGTAAGTTGAATATTATTCTTAATTTCATCTAGGCGTGAATGAATGAAGAGTAAAAAAGATGCGAATTTAACGGAAAAAATCCTTTATTAAGAATAAGTAAACACTTATGTTGATGCTAAGACTGTGATAGATCGGATGATTTTGGTAGGTAAGTATGGTTTATTGTATAGGTATGATATAACACAACAAAATGCAATGACGTAAGTAATATTTATTTACAATACGAGTGGAAAAAGTGACCTTTTGTTTTGCGAGGAGAACACACGAGTCAGATAGACCGAGTAGAGCAATTCTACGAGCGAGATAAAATCAATTTTACCAGGTGTCACACACTAATTTTTAGACAGCCTTACTGACTTTCATTTTATTTTAATTCTAGTGTACAAGATACCGCTAGAAGCAGCTGATGCAGACGGTCGAATGTATTTTGTTTCCTTTGTTGCATTCACAGATTTATCTGAACCCTTAAGCGTCGTTTCATTTTTAGCACTAGTTCTAAAAATTGAGCTTTTAATAAGCTATACACTAAAACAACCTCATTCTTTACTGGTGGCTGTTTAAAAAGGTACTTTATTTTTATTTTAGTATAAATTTCTTAAGAACTTTAGTTAAGATGTGAGTAAAGTAAGCCCGGGTTTTATGGTAGGGGGAAGGAAGGCGAGTCCACGCTGAGTAAGGTGGGGATACTCTAGAATATATAGAATTGGCCAAACTAGCCTCAAATATATAGAATTTCTCTCTAATAGATTGTAAAAAACGAATACTGGAGCAACGTAGAAACTTCAGTTTGGTAATTAGTTTTTTTGTATTCCAGCATTAATAGCGACCTTTTCTGCCGTAAGAAATCGTTCAAAATTGGGCATTTTACAGCACAAATGATGACGAATTAGGTTTTACTGCACGTATGATTGCGTCATCACACATTCAGCCGATCGCAACGAGAGAATCGGGGGGAGGTAGAGGTAAACTGAAGAACCGACCATTGTTTTGTCGCACAGATATCAAATATCCGAGACGTCACAAGAAAGTTTTTTCGTAATTTAAGTTTAATTCTCTTATAAATTACTGTTATACAAAAAAATAGCGTATTCAACTCATTTATAATGATGCTTTATTACATTCGTACGAATTTGAAAACTCGCTCCTAACGTCGCTCGTTTTCAAAACATGTACTCATGCAATAAAGCTTAACATTATGAACTAATTGCATAAACTACTATTAAACTGAAAATTAATTAAACTACAATCTTCACTGAAAATTGTAACATTTTGATGTATCACATGAGTGAACCTTAGCAATAAATCTGTCTTTATATCTACGTTTAGGTAAGAGGCGATTACTGGCCCCGGTGGGTGAAAGCACAATTGGCAATTTTTGGAACGTTACGTAAGAACAAACCGGACACTCCTCTGGAATTTTTACCAATTAAACAAAGAGTTAAATTGAATTGGCTTTAAAATGGAGAAGGATCATATTATCTATCAGCCATATCACAATATATAATTATTTATACTATTCACAAGGATAAGAAGATTGACAAACGCACAGCACACCCGAGAAAAAGCAAAAAATTGAAACTTTTTACAATTGTACAAAAGATGGAGGGGACACGTGGAATCAGCTGTACAGTAATTATAATGTAGGCAGGAAAAACAAGAGTCTATTAGTTGTATACTTTATTTTGTATACGTGATTTTTTATTCTTATATGGATTTCTACATTATATATACTGTTAAACAAATATTACTCCCAAAAACATACAAAGGGCACACTTTTGTTGAATGACAATGGTCGGGTCCATAAGACCAGACGCCAGTACGTTATAGATCTCAAGTGAGTAATTAAGGGTTAATATTGTTGAAAATGGGATATAACTGTGTTTTCCGACTTCCTGAGCCTTAGAACTTGATTATTCAACGTATCTATTACGTTCTAAAAGAGCTGATATTTTAAAAATATTGCCGTAGGTATTTTGACTAAGAAAACTCATCTACCCTTTCAAGTATATCACCAAGTTTACTTTTCATCTCTCCTGTTTCCGTTGTGCCAGGGACGTTCCCAATCGGTCAGCAAGACTCCACTTCGGTCGCTGCGGGAGGTCGTGCCGTGCAGGGACAAGGAAGCAGAGTCACATACGCAGTTGCGGCGAGCACAGTACTTGGTGCTGTACAATTACGTGAAGGCGAATCGCAGTTTCCACTGCTGGGAGTCTATCACCTACACCACGTATGGCCACTTCAACAACCTCCACCACCTGCAGCAGCTGCTGCAGCGATGGCGAGGTGAGCCAATCATAGCACTTGGATTCTTCGTTTCGCGCGTTTACCTGTCCATTTCTTCTCGGAGCAACGACATGCCGATGCACGATTAAATGGCTCTAATGTATTTTCAAAATATGACTGTTTCGCCTGTGAATCCTTGCGCGTCGCGATTCACAGAAGGTCCTCGACCCCCAATTGAATCCGTTCCCTCCTCGGATGTCGTCTGGACCAGTGGCGGCTAGTGGGTTGCAAATTAAGAGGGGCAGAAAATAAGCCCGAACTATCTCATATATTTTACATATTCAAAATATTTCTTGAACGAGGAAAACTACAGCATGTAGTGTAGAACCGATTTGCACGCATCGAGGTGTTTATCCTTGTGTTCGGGCCCACAGCAGAGCTGAATGACAAAATATTATTTTGTCTGCAAAAGGCTCCTAGCGCCAACCGCCTGATGTAACAGCCGCGTCTCGCCGTTCCATGCAATACCCAGCGCACGTACTGATGTCACTGCAGCGCCTCTGACCGGGAGGTCCTAGGTTCGAGTCCTGACGGCGGCAGGATTTTCGACACTCGCTTTTCAGCTAGGTTGAATTCAGTCGCCGTCTGGAGGAGAATTCTAGCGGTCAGCTGCTCTGATCGGTTGTTTTCCGTGGTTTCTCGGATCGACACCAGGCGAATGCCAGAGCAGTACCCTACCAAACGGGCCACGGACCGCTCGCGATCTGTCCTTTCTCTTCCGAGCTTAGAGCTTGTCCCGGCTTGGGCGGTGCCCCGCTGGTGGGAGAGTCTTGGTTAGGGGGAAACCCCACTAGCCGACGGTAGGTCGGCGCCGGATCTCGCCATCCAGCGGGGGAAGATCACCGCCATCTCCCGAGAAAAAAACAAGCACTACACTAACGGGACTAATGACCACAGTAGTTGACGCGCCCGGAAACACGAAAAAATCAATCAATCAAAACCCAGCGCACGTGTGCATCCGCTCGTGTTTACCAGAAACGCGTCTAACGGTATTCAAGCCAACCGTTTCCTAACGCCTATCTAGCAAACCGTTTGTTCTCGAAACTTCCAGAAAAACTCGAATTCTCATCAATGATTGGCTGGGGCCCTATCCCCACTCATGCAATTCTAAATGAAAATCTCGCGACGCTTGTCGTTGTTTAGAAAAAGTCAGTCGCAGTATGAATGCCTCGCGGGCAAGATGTGCAAGCGCCCGGGTTCCGTGTTACGGCACGTAAAAATCTCGATGTCTCGTGATGAGCATCGTATTCAGCATTGTTAACATTGGTAGTTTGTTAACTTTATGTAAACTGTTAATTTTGTGTAAACTATTTCAAGTGCCACTATTCACAAGCAAGGTCAGCTGACTCCGTGTAGCATCATATGGAAAACTACTTTAAGTGTGATTTAAACTGCCTCGTGCTTGAACCGTACTTGTGAAAATGTTATAAGTGACAACTCAAGAGACATTAAACTGCTGTGTAAGGTGAAATTGATGACTTATTCACAGCTGATCCTCACCGGAAACTTACTTCATCTGAACTGTCGAATGGAGAGGACCGGTTTGTGTAAAACGTCCAACACCAAAATACAGTCCGCTTTTCCCCAAATACAACCGGTTCGTTCACCTTGTCTATGACAACTTTTACGTTGATAACGTAAGATACAATAATACACACGCGAATGCAAGATTTGTTTTAAGGGTCGGTATTCTTAGTCAAGTTAATAGGTGCAACTTCTGCTTAACAAAACCCAAAACGCTGCCCCACCCAATTCCCTGTACCCCCACTCTTCCTCAAGCTTCCAGTGCCTCGCCTAACCCAATGCGTGCAAATCGGTTGTACACTACATGCTGTAGTTTTCCTCGTTCAAGAAATATTTTGAATATGTAAAATGTATGAGATGGTTGGGGCTTATTTTCTGCCCCTCTTAATTTGCAACCCACTAGCCGCCACTGGTCTAGACGGCAGCCGACGGGGAAACGGATTCATTTGGGGGTCGAGGACCTTATGTGAATCGCGAAGCGCAAGGATTCACGGGAAAAATAGTCATACTTTGAAAATACATTAGAGTCATTTGATCGTGCATCGACATGTTGCTCCGAGAAATGGTCAAATACCAGCTACGGACGGGCTCGCGAGTCAACGATGCGACCCGTTCTAATAACATTTTATCTTTTGCTTAACCGTATACCTAACACTGAATTCGTCTTCAAAAATTGCTGGTGGTATGCACAAATTAAACGAGTCGATTTATTGAAAGCTCGCCCCTTCTCCCCACTTGCCCCTCCGTTGCTCGCTCTTGGCCGGCAGGGATGC
This sequence comes from Teleogryllus occipitalis, assembly GCA_011170035.1. Taxonomy (NCBI): domain Eukaryota; kingdom Metazoa; phylum Arthropoda; class Insecta; order Orthoptera; family Gryllidae; genus Teleogryllus; species Teleogryllus occipitalis. The sequence continues at coordinate 6,558 of BLKR01005719.1, read as the reverse complement.
GTCGCCAAGGCCGCTTTCACACAGCAGCGCTACCGCGAAGCGCGGGACCCCTTCACACTCATCGCCACTGAACGAGAGAGAGGGAGAAAGAGAGAGAGAAAGAAAGAGAGAAAGAGAGAGACAGAGAGAATAAGAGAGAAAGAGATGAGAGAAAGAGAGAGAAAGAGATAATGAGAGAAAGAGAGAGAAAGAGATAATGAGAGAGAAAGAGAGAGAGAGAAAGAGAGAGAGAAAGAGAGAGAGAAAGAGAGAGAGAAAGAGAGAGAGAAAGAGAGAGAGAAAGAGAGAGAGAAAGAGAGAGATGAGAGAGAGAAAGATGAGAGAGAAAGAGAAAGAGAGAGATAATGAGAGAGAGAAAGAGAGAGAGAAAGAGAGAAAAAGAAAGAAAGAGAGAGAAAGAGAGCGAGAGAAAGAGAGCGAGAGAAAGAGAGCGAGAGAAAGAGAGTGAGAGAAAGAGAGCGAGAGAAAGAGAGCGAGAGAAAGAGCGAGAGAAAGAGAGCGAGAAAGAGAGAGAGAGAGAAAGAGAGCGAGAAAGAGAGAGAGAGAGAAAGAGAGAGCGCAGTTCGGCCAGCGGGATATTACTAGTCTTGGTTTTTTGCCTGGACATGGAAATCGGTTAGTCTAAAACTGTTAAGTATCTGGAATATTTGTAAAACACTTAGATAGAGCTACTCTGTGAAGAATGGTACAACTATCTCGTCTTTTGCCACTTGTTTTCAAACAGAAAGTGATCTCTCAAAAATAGTGAACATACGTTTACAAATCCAATTAAATGTTACAAACTTCTACAACAAGTAGTAGATCGAAGCTAATCATCTTTTGCCAACGAACATGTGTTGGGAAGCCTCTTATAAAGAATTTTCAGATGTAACATTTGTCCCTGATTGTAAAGCAAGTTGTCCTGGTGTTAAAGCAAATAAACGCTATTACCCTTTAAAGAAAGTTCACGTACCTACCAAACACCACACTACACTCCAACAAGAATTGAGAATCATCGAAGAGTAAGAAAAATGAAGAAGTGATAATGGCACGCAAGTCACTTACATAAAGTAAGAAAAATATTGGACCTAGGTGTGAACCTAGAGGAATACCTGAAATTACCCTAGTCTTAGTGCAAAAAATGTTTATTTCTGATATTCTGAATTCTGTAAGGTCACGTCTTATGCACCCGAGAAGTGATTAATGAAAACAAATATGATTTAATAGATTTAATAATAATTAACATTGAACTGCGGTGGAAACTTCCGTTTGATTGATATGAATAGCGCACGTTATCTAGCTTCACAATAAAATATTAGTATTTCCATGAAAGGTTTTTGCTGTAAAAAAAAATTAACAAGAGAAACATGTTTTCACAAACGGGAAACAAATATTTCGGAAATTGTTATTTGTGTGTCAATATTATTAGGTTCTGTTACTTATTAATTGTTACGCAGAATGTCCCAAAATAATTGTTACAAACTTTTAGGTCATTTTGCTATCCGAAGACTATCACTTTTTGCCACTGAATGTACGATGAGAAATTTCATACACTGATGATACCTAGTTGTTTTCAAGAACACTAGTACACTCAAATTAGAATTAATCGTTTTATTATCTCGCAAATTCAATTTAATTATTTTCCTTTTCTGCGTAAAAAAGTACAGGTAACAGAATATCATAAACGGTTTTGAAATTAACCAGATACTAACACCAAAAAACATCAGAAATATTTTCTTACTGAAACAGGATGGCGTAACATTACTACCTTTGTAACTCAAAAGTCTGCAACTGTTCATGATGGTAAAGCTACTGATAGTCCATGATACTATAATCCGCTTAATTTCATTTTGTAGTATTCTAGGTAGTTTTTGTACATATTCGTTTTAGGGATAAAATGTTCTTTATTAAAAATGTATTGATGTAAAATAATGTGTACCTTTATGCATTCACTTCAAGGCCCCGTGTCGCTGGCATTGCACGCTCCAGAAAAATTATTTTCCATTACGCTCAACAGCATCAACTGGGCGAAGACCTGCATACCTCTGGTAGACGACCTAGTGACTTTCCATATATTTTTCGAATCTCAAACTTTAAGTGAACCACAAAGTTTTGAACAGATCATGGATGGCCAGAACCCAAACTGTTCCAAAGCTCCGCCGTGGTCGGATACGAGTTCCTTGGGAAAATTAAAATTACTTAAAAGCGTCCCTTATCCTGTGAATGTGGCTCGCAATATAGCACGTGAATCAGCTACAACGTATTTCGTGTTGTCTTCTGACATTGACCTATACCCTAGCTCTGGAATCATAGATGACTTTCTGGAAATGGTGCGACGGAATGAGGATTATGTTAATGAAACTACAAGAAAAGTATTTCCTATTCCAGTCTTTGAAATCGCTCCAGAAGCTCCCTTTCCTCAAAACAAGAAAATACTGGTAAGAGTGAATTTTGTGGTGCAAGCGTAAAACAATATCGATTGCTTGGAACACACATATTGTATGTCCAGAATGGCTGGTTTCAAGAAAGCCAGACATGGAAGTTTGTAAAGGTGCAGATAGTTATGGAGAAACAATGAATTCTTGAAAAAGCATGATCCTTCGTACATGCACGTTCAGTCTTTGTTCACTAAGCAGGTATGAACGAGGGGTCTACAAAAATTATACTAAATGAAAAATTATTTCATGCTGACTTTTACTTTCTCGTTCTTACGAAGGTACTTCGTAAGAAGAGGAAGTTATGTAATCGTGCACCGAAAATCGGCGAATTTTTGGCAGAAAAGTTCTTATTGCCGGGCTCTGGTAACGAAAAAGTGCATAAAACCTGTTGCTATAAATAGTGAACTTGCTGAAGTACCCCGCGATGCCAGGGTATTTATCACAATTTATTAGACAGAAAGAGGAATTCCTTCTATTCCCGCCCGGCGGCGGAGCCTACTTCTATTCTATTACAACCCCACTCCCCTCCGCCATTCTCCAAGCCTCTCTTACTCCCATCTAGAACATCCCACCCGGTCTTCCTCACTCACTTTCTCACTAAATTTCTTTTTCCATTTCCAATTTTTCCAATTCCCGCCTCCAAGCTTCACTCCCTTTTTCTATATAAATAAAAATGAAGCGGCGAAATGTGTCTAAGCGCATAATTTCCGAAAAACTGCACCAAAGTGGAATTTTTTTGTATGTTAGTTATCATCATAGGTCATATTATCAAGGTTTGCATAAAAGAAATTTTTTGAAAAATCTAACAGAATTTTGTTTAAAATCTCATGATATGAAACGTGAGTGAGGAAATGAGATAGAATACTGTAAGGGATCTTCAATATATTAACAAAACATTGACAAATTGACGTTCAGTTGTTCAGCCGCAGTTGATAAAGTCAAAAATATTTACAGGATGGATAGATTAACATTTAATTCATAGACAATTACCGTTTCTTTCGCAACAGCAAAACGGTATTTCGTGTGTTTTGATGTGTGTTCAAAGGTTTATCGTTGTGTTAGTGAGAGGGGAGGCGTGAGAAGGGGCGGCGTGAGAGGGGAGGCGTGAGAGGGGAGGCGTGAGAGGGGAGGCGTGAGAGGGGAGGCGTGAGAGGGAGGCGGAGAGGGGAGGCGGGAGAGGAGGCGTGGAGAGGGGTGGCGGAGAGGGGTGGCGGCGTGGAGAGGGGAGGCGGGGAGAGGGCGGCGTGAGAGGGGCGGCGTGGAGAGGGCGGCGGAGAGGGGCGGCGGAGAGGGGCGGCAGAGGGGCGGCGGAGAGGGGCGGCGGAGAGGGGCGGCGTGAGAGGGGCGGCGTGGGAGAGGGGCGGCGTGAGAGGGGCGGCGTGGGCGGAAGTGAAAGAGGCGGCGTGAGAGGGGACAGCGTGAGGGAGACGTGAAATGGGAGGCGTGGGAGAGGGGAGGCGTGAGAGGGGCGTGAGAGGGGCGGCGGGAGAGGGGCAGCGTGAGAGGGGCGGCGGAGAGGGGACGGCGGGGAGAGGGAGGCGTGAAACGGGTGGCGTGAGAGGGGGCGGCATGAGAGGGGCGGCGGCGTGGAGAGGGGACGGCGTGAGAGGGGACGGCGAAACGGGTGGCGGAGAGGGGCGGCGAGAGGGAGGCGTGAGAGGGGAGGCGTGAGAGGGGGTGGCGTGAGAGGGGAGGCGTGAGAGGGGCGGCGTGAGAGGGGCAGCGTGAGAGGGGCGGCATGAGAGGGGACGGCGTGAGAGGGGAGGCGTGAAACGGGTGGCGTGAGAGGGGCGGCGTGAGAGGGGTGGCGTGAGGGGGCGGCGTGAGAGGAAAGGCGTGAGAGGGAAGGCGTGAGAGGGGGCGGCGTGGGAAAGGGTGGGAGGGGATCTGGAGAGGGGGTGAGGTGAGTCGCATCTCTGTCGTGGTGGCTGACGTTTGCATGTTGGCCGTAATGTCAGCCATCACGACAGAAACGCGGCTCGTCCCGGGTAGCCTAGACAATAGATATTCATTTAAGACCAGAATGTTTATCTTCAATAGTGTAGTTTTGCAATGTTAATTTTTTGAGTTTTTGAAACTACAGATACCTCCGAAAATGAGGTAAAACCCCATTTATTGATAGATACGAGGAGAAAATTTAAAGAAAAAATTGAACCTTTTTTTGAGAAAATAATGGCTTAGATATTGCTTATAGTTCACGCAAAATTACATGACACTACTCATATTTTTGAAATCATGTACGTGACCTTATTTTGAGATATGTCTATTGAACAACAGATTACATTAAGAAAATAATATCCCTCTGTAATATTATAGTTGTAGGAAAACACCGAAAAAATTGAATTTTTGCAGTTTTTGGAAAATTCTGAGTTGGACGATAATTAGACCTGCACCATCATTTTAACCGTTCTTTACGCTATCAGAAGACAAAGGCTATTAAACAAATTGGAGACATTTGTGAGAAAGTTTTGAAAATTGAGGCTTATTTTAAAGTACCCCCGAATATATATATATATATATATATATATATATATATATATATATATATATATATATATATATATATACATATATATTGCAAAGTCTTGAGTTCGTTTCCATCGATCGCGGAATCGTTTGAATGGTTTAAGCGACATGACCATGACTACAGACACGCATTTTGACCTCAATCGATTTTTCGGTATCAAAGACCAACAAAGCAAAGATTCTGACTGTTAGAGAAGTAATTTGTTCTACCTACGAACAAGACTTACTAACTTTTTCGTAATCATGAAACGGGAACAGAGCTTTTCTGTCAAAAATCACCGTTTTGCGGTTCACGATTACAATACTTTTTCTCTTCTAACGCAATAAGGTGAGAAATTAATTCTCTTCTTGTTTTGGTAAGAACATAAAATGAAATATCAGCTGTGTCACTATTCTGGGCGATAGGGGTGAATTGTGACGGTAAGCATTGGTGGCTTTGCTACAACCACTACGCACGAAGATTTTATTGTCTCTTGTCATTCAATTTGAACATTTTCCAAATATACATGCTCCATTTTTTCTAGAACGTTTATTAACCTTTATGTAGGTAAATTACTAGTGATGTTAATTTATTGAGTGACCTAAAGTCATAAAATATAGAAAATAAATGGGAATTCAATACACTTTAAATTGGCTTTTATTGCAGAAGTATATGGTGCGATTTCAAAATGCAAGATTGTTTAGTAAATACTGTGCATCGTGCAATATATTTCCTGAATATGACAAATGGCTAAGGCAAAATTTGACTCAAGGACTTCATGTCTTCACTGCACAAAGACGTATCGGACGATTTGATAAGTGGGAGCCAATTTATATAGGTACAAACCGAGAACCTTTTTATGATGAACGCTTGTTTTCTGAAGGGAAATTTGAGAGGACGGAACAGGTAAGTAAAATTTAATTTACCAATTGTACAATTTATTATCTCTAAAACTGAGCAATGAATTGAATAAAATAGACCTAAAATTTTGCTTTGATAATCTGCACATTATCGATTTTTAGTTAGAATTTACGATTCTGTTGCGATCTCTCTCTTCTACTATTATTCGTTTGCTTTACCTCTGATATTACCACTTATTAAAGTTTAAAAGCCAAGCAGAGCAGAGCGGGCCATAGCCCAGCGGAGCCGAGCAAAGCGGAATTTGGCGAAGCTGAGCGGAGCGAAGCAGAGCAGAGTGGAGAGGAGTGGAGGGGAGGGGAGTGGAACCGAGCAGAGAAGAGAGGAGCGGAATAGAACCGAGACGAGCGGAGAGTAACCGAGGGGAGGGTAGCAGAGTGTAGCAGACTATAAGGCCGAGTCCTGCGTGAGCTACACAACTTGCCGCAGCGACACGCGTCAGCTTCAAGCGACAAATTTCAATCACACAGTATCTTATGGGCCCGTCCTGCGTCGGCGACATCCGCGACGAAGCGACGAAAGCGCTACGAGCGGCGGCGTACGAGATTCAAACGTATTTGAATCTTGTTGCTACTTGTCGCCGCTTGTCGCTGTGTCGCGTGTATACTTTCGCTGTTTTGGTCTTCAATTTCCCATTTCAAAGATGTCGAATAGCGATATAACGGAATGTTTAACTGAAGATGTGAAAAATACAAGGGCATTGTGGAACAAGAGATT